>JAQFZH010000546.1:0-30663 GCA_034695485.1 Entomobrya nivalis | reverse complement strand
TATCTTCAGGATATGAAACTATTAGGTGATCAATCTAACAGTAAATGGATATGAAGCTGTGGCACCTATTTTTAATCTTTATGCCGCACAGTGGCAGAGTAGTATTAAGTGTGTACGTGGTAGGTGATGCATACAGTATTCAACTTTTTAAAATATCAAAATATTGGTTTCCTTACCCTTTCGGAAACTTGCAGCCAGGAGTGAATTCGAGAGTGGTGCCTCCAAAAATGTTACGTAAAAACTATATTCTTTCAACGTGCACGTATATGAAATATGAGGAATGAGAGAGTAATCAATGAACACACTTTAATAGGTAAAATACTACTGATTTATTGTGAAGGGCTAAGGGCCCTTTTATACCGTTATATGTAGGTTAGACAATACATGTAATGTTAGAACGCATACTTATATAATAAAAGAGTAGACAATAAAGATATATAAATTACCATTATACCCAATAATAATATATACTTATAATACTAGTATACTTACATATACCTAACCCGTGTTAGTATTATTACATATGCCTATCGCGACAGTAGCGTGAACTAAAATTGATTTTGTTTGTGGTAAAAGCGGAGTTGGATGTGCTTAACTGAAAACAGAAGATTTTTTGGGGTATCGTGAGAATTTTCATGCATTCAGGACAATTGATTTTAATTAAATTACTAATTACTAATTTTTCCAAGTTCACTTTTTCATTCTGTCTTGATCAAGTTTTAGTTTGAAAGAATCATTTTTAATTAATTGATTAATCTCAAAAAAAAAAAAAAATGTGCAACCAACACGTTGACTAACAAATAAAACAACGTTTCTCAATTTTTTTTAGGAAATACAACTTATCTAAAGGTAAAGCAGGGAAAAGTAAAGAACCATCATGCATTTCTGTCTTTCTGTGTCAATTGCGCAGAGATTATATTTACTCCATGTCTCAAACGATCGGTTAAAAAAATTTGTGTTCCAATAAAATATTTTTAATTGTTCGGCATTCACTAGATTTCCTTTGATTTCTGTTCCTGGTTGTATCATTGCTTTGTGCTAGTGCTAATAATCAATTTTAATTTTGATAATTCAATTGTGTTAGTTTATTTATGTGACTTTACAGTTACAGTTAGAAAGAAAAAATCCCCGAATTAGTAGCATTTAAGTTATTTTGACAATGACAATTAAAAACTCGTCAAAAAACGGTTCAGGGGAATTGAAGAAGGTTTGTGGAAAAAAGTTTTCCTGGAGACGCTGGACAATAATGGTGTTATCTTGCATGGATATGGTAAGATTTTACAAAATATATTATCATGATAAGCTTCCCATGCTTGAAGTTATAGTTAAACTCATTCAATTGTTTTGAGGTGTTGTCCTGCTTGGCGATGTTGATCCTTTTGACGGTTACTATCTCCTCTTACGATTCACTAACAACTGGACTAAAACATAAATTAGAGGAGACCGATGAGGAAGCAGCGATCATATTAGATAAGCGACTTCACATGCGTAAGTGAATGGAATACCAATGATCACATTCAAATGATAAGCAATAAAATAAATTTATTAAAGGAACTAACAATAAGTTTTTTTTCTATAATTGGCAGCTGGCTATTTGTGGACGTGGGTAGTTATTGGGTCGTTAGATCTGGTGACCGGACTCTACGTGTGGATTTCACTGAAATTGTTTGAAGCTGCAGCGTTAGCAGTAAGTTAACTAACTGTAAATTGCGTAATGCTTTAATAGATAGAGATGTAGTAAATTATTCTAAAATCATTTTGTTTGTGATTCTATTATTTTTACAAGGGACGGAGTGTCTCCAAAGCTTTAGTGGCCGCCCGTACCTGGCAAAATGTCACCTTTGTCTTAGTTGTCATGGAGATAGTGCATGTTGCCGTCGCGATTCATACTGATGGATTCACAGGATGGTTCGGAAAGGAAGTAGATATGGTGCTTGCTAGAATCGTAGTCAGTGTCATCTTCATCCTTTCGCGGGGAATCTTCCTGTTCATTGTCTCTGAGTTCATGAAGGAGCTAAAAATGGCTTTAGTTTGTGTTCGAGATGCTGAAGCTGGAGCTGGATACAAGAATCCAGGGAGGATATTCGTCAAGTAATTTACTGCAGATTTGTTAAATGTTAAGTTGTAAATGGTCTGTGGATTAATTAAGAATTCAATTAATTTTATCTTGTTGTTGTAAATCATAGAATACATGCATTTCTAATATGCATTTAATTATTAACTAAAATTATTTATAAAATTTTACCTGAATAAATATGAAAATAGATTAGCTTTATACATATGAGTATGAGATCGATTTTAATCACAATGTTGTTAAGTATGAATTAAATTGTAAATAAAAACTACAAAAACACTGAATATAGCTCAAACGGAATTACTCACAAATTGTGAGTCACAATTATGACTGACAGGTATTTATTTAAGATAACCCATGCATAATTTACTGCATTGGAAAACATCGGAGAATTGGGGCATCGTGAAAAAGACTTGCTTTCATGCATCTATCTTAATCTCAATTAGTAATTAGCAACTTTTTACTCTCCATCATAAACTCTACCTTACTGGTATCATGTGAGCATTTTAAAATTTAACTGAAACGGGAAAAAACATTTTAAATGTTAATTATGTTATTGTGAACGGGATCGGATGGAGGTAGCTTGATTCATGTGCATGAAAATATAAATTGTGATTTAAACGTTGCTTAAAATTTATATTCAATTGGAAGTTTTTCTCATTACACTTCAACGCGCGAGCGAGAGCTGAGCGTGATGCAAAGTTGAATGAAAGTGCATTATTAATGCAAATGCAAATCGAGAAAAGATTTCTCCTCTACTTTCCTGTTTCCATTTTCTCTCTGGATGGAATTTCATTGTGTTTGCGCGTGTCTCTTTTAAAACGATTAATTACGTAATTTTGGTGCTTGAGCTTAATATTTTCGTTCCTTTCAATTTGTGTTCTAGTTTCTGCAACTTAAGTCACAGCAGTCGATTAAGACAAGTGGACGTTTGCTTTATTTAGTTGACTTCACAGTTTGAAGAAAAAAAAATAACCAAGTTTCAGCAAAACCAAGTTAAAAATAGTAGCAATTTAGTCAGTGATAAATAGAAAATTGACAAGAACAGTTTCTGTACACTGATAACCGTGTGGGGAAAAGGAAAAGATGGAGAATTTCTTCTGGAGACCCTGGGCTCGGGTGGTGGCTTACTTGGATCTGGTAAGATTTACGTAATAATTAAGCCTTCCGGGTTGAACGGGCCTTGAATTAATTTGAAATAGGTTAATGTTTTATAATTGGGCCTTAATTATAATTAAATTTCTTGATTGTTTTCAGGTGTTGTGGATCGTTATGTTGATGGTGGATATCACGCTTTTTTACTTAGCGACAACTGAAGCTATGATAGCGGCCACCGATGAGAAAGTGATCTTAGTGGATGATGCGTCTGATCCAATTAAACGTAAGTGATTGGATTATCATTGATCGCATTTAGAAAATATTAGTTAGTTTAAGAATAGGATTTTGTAGATAATGAAAAATAAACTTTTTAAAATGGTAGATGTCGATTATTGGATGACGTGTGTCGGGGTTGCGTTGTTTGCTCTGCTGACCGGACTCCATTTGTGGGCTTCACTGACATTACTCAGTGGTACTGAATTTGTAAGTTGACCTTTAACTACGTAATGTTTTAATAGTGTTATTTTTTATAAATAAGGCGATGTATTTTAATAAATTGTAGTCATTTTGATTTGATTTTGTGATACTATAATTTTCACAGGGAAGGAATGTCAAGGAAGCTTTGGAGAAGGCCCGTTTCTGGCGAAATGTGACCTTTGTCTTGCTGGTCATCGATGTTGTGTACGTGGCTATCGATATCTTTTTAAATGGAATCGTAGGATGGTACGCAAGTGGAATTGTTTGGATGGTACTGGAAATCTGCCTTATCATTTGTCGCGTAAACTTTATGTTCGTTGTCTACAAGTACTTGGAGGACCTAGAAACGACTTTAGTTTCTGGTCGAGTTGGAGGTGCTGCTGCAGCTGGAAACATCAATCCAGCCTGAGTTTTCGTCAAGTAGTTTGTTGGAGAAGGGGTAAATGGTTAAGTTGGGAGTTTATCAATTAATTTTTGCTGTTGTTGTTCTGATCATAAGATTTATGCAACTTGATTTCCATTCGTATCGTATGGTTTGTACTGTGGTTCTGTTAAAATTGAATGTTAGTAGAAAGCAGTACCTATCGAATAATTTTACTAAAATTGATTTTTGTTATTGGTGATAATGTGATGATAATAATAATATGTTGGTGTTAATATTTTTGTTGATTATTGGGTGTGATTATTGAAATAAAGTAGTTAATAAGCTATTTTTGGTAAGGTAGTCAAAAAATGAAGAGCCATGACTGTAGTTGATTTGCATTCAGTATTGGCTTGGTTGACCATTTAAATCGAAGTTCAATGCTGCAGCCAATCACCAATGCGATGGATTTACTAGAGATGTGTAGTAGCCTAGCAGTACTCGTCCTACCTACCATGAGATTTTTTCTTTGGCTATTCATCGAATTGCTCAATTTTTTGTCAGGAGTCAGCCTTTTGTGAGACGTACTTTTGATGAGAAATTGTTTATTAGCATGTTTTAAAAAGTGAATGAATGTCAAATGTCATATTGGCCTGTTATACTAAAAAATACTGACCATTTACATAAGTCAGTCACCAAAAATACCCAAGTTTGGGATTGGAGAGGGTATCGTGAGAACGCATTAATTGTTTTCATGCATGTAGGACAGGAGGACATGGACAATCAGTGTGGATAGTGGATGTGGCATTTGCAAAGTGTTATTATTCAATTATGGACAAACCATTCCATTATTTTATGTCGTATATTCCATAAAATTAATTATTTTCCTTTCCTTTTTGCGCTGGAACAACATAACAGATATTGACATCGTCGATGAAATCAATCCAAGTCGAAGTATCAATGAAAGCACAGCAGTCGAAGAAACATTTTTGCATAGGTAATCTAATTTATGTAAAGTTTGAAATTGACTAATTTTAAACTTGAGATGAGTGTTGTAGGACGGGACGACATGCTTAAGTGTGGTTTTTTTTAACACGATTGGAAATTAAATGGTTGTGAGTGTTGTGACGTTGGAGTATTGTGTGTATTCTTTGTTGGTTGCTTTTTTTGTAGCTTCCTACTGCCGTCCACTTTAATGTTCATCTATCTACCAAGCTGTCTTTCTAATTAGCTTTTGCTCACAATGAGTTCTTGGCGGCTCTTTGACTTTTGCATTGCCCAGTTGTCGTTGTCAGTTTGAAGTCGTACCGACTAGTCAACATTTTATAATTCTCCTCGCAGTCCTCGCCTCGTACTAAAAGATTTTACCTTCTAGTTTTACTATATTGTTTTCAAGTACCTTTTCAATCCAAACCAATTTCAAATTGCTTCAATTAAATAGACTGAAAATGGATAAATCAACGTGGAGGTCAAAGGCTAAATATGTTGCGTATTTGCAATCGGTAAGAGACAATTTTTATCGGACATTTTAAAAACATTCATCGATATTTTAGTAGTACCGATATACTTGTATTAATTTACGTAAAAAATGTGTCTGTGTGACTGTGTGTTTCTTAATTATTTCGCAATGTGACTAAAAACCCAAAATCTTGTTTGATTTCAGACATTTCTCGGTTTTTCCCTGATCCTAGTCGTACTCTTTGGAATTCTTCTGTGGGATGGAACATTTTCAAACTTTCAAACCGGACTGTCAATCAATGAAATGTCGTTCATACGGAAGGCAAAGCGCTACTTCATTGGTAAGTTTTAAAAAAATTAACTGCCTTGAAAAGACGCATATTTTTGGAAGGTTAATTTGGTTGTGTTTAAGTTATGTAATAGTATTAAGTGTTAATTTGTTCCTTCCTGTAATTATTTTTTAGATTTACATTGGGAGATTCCATACAAAGGGAATTACTTCGAGCGGGCAGTGAAGTACAATTTCTATTTGGCTGCTAAAGGTAAGCATTCAAAATTATGAATTGCAAATTGTAATCCTGATCAGATCACTGATGTAACCGTCAACATTAACCTGACAGACGAAATGACTGTCAAATGTGAATTTTAATTTTTTCAGCTCCAATGTTTGTTTGGTGGTTGACTTACCTAATTTTTGTGGCTTTGGTTGGAGCTCAATGGTGGATAACTAGAAAACTGATGAGGGCTACTAAAAATGTAAGTTTTTTTCATTTCAGGATTTCTTTCGTTTTTCATAACATCTATACTTTTTTATTGATTATATTGAAAGCTGGTTCAATTAGCTATTTTGTAAAACTTGTTGAAATGTTTTTTTTTTCAGGGAACAGCTCCGGACAAAGCTTTGAGAAACGCAATAATTTGGAGGGACAACGCTTTCGAATATCTCATCCTTGGAGTTGTCTTTTCTATCTTTTGGCTCTACGGCACTCTCAGCTCTGCAGGGAGACTTCATGAGACATGCGGATTCTTTATGATTGCTACTATGATTGATTTGATTGTGAGTTTTGTTTGCTATTATGTCATTGGCATGTTCATTAAAGAGCTGGAAATGTATTCTCCAGTATACGTGGTTTAAATTTAAACTTGTTAGGTTTACACAATGTGAATTTGTTAATTAACTTAAAAACTGATGATATGATAACATTATAAACTGATGAAAAAATTACATAATTTTAATGTTTGTTGTCAATACATTTTGTGTATTTCTTGAATGTTGAATGATTTGTTGTATGATTAGTAGTATTTGATAGTTGTTTTAATTCAATTGATTTCTTGCCTGAAATGATAATATGATGATAAGTATAACCTTTTATGTAGTTAACTTCTCTAACTTGAATTCGTTATATAATTTTACCAAAATTATACTTGACTTTATGAAAATATGTAGCTTTATATTTATGAGATATAGATTTTAATCAAAACGTAGTTGAAATAAGTTAAATATTAAATTGTAAATAAAAAAACTACAAAAAAACACAACCCTAACAGAGTTACTCATGTCACGACACGAGCTTTTTATCGAAGATATAAGATTTTTGTTTCGCTTCACATATTTACTTAACTTATCTGGATTAGAAAACAGGAATAATTGTTCATTCATAAGGCACCCTGAGAAAGCCTGATTTTCATACACTTTAACGAGCATATTTTACATTGTTATGAGTCGTACGTACGTTGCACGAAGTAATTGTTTTTGCTTGCTTTCCTCTCTGCACTGGAACTATCCGACTGGCATTGCCAATGAAAAGCGATGCAAGATGCACTGAAAACCCAGCCGAAGATATGCATAAATCATTTGCATAGTTAATCTAATATGCTAATATCTGCTTGAAATCGATATTGTCAAATTGACAAACTTTAAACTTGAGATGTTTTGCGCAGGACGAGGACGAAGTGAGTAAATCAGGCGGTGTACCTTTGAGTTAGGACAAGGGCTCCTTTTTAAGACACTTAAGTGAGTCATATCCAGTTGCCAGTTTTGAAGATGTACGGACCAGTCAACTTTTTATAATTCTTCAGCATATTCCCCAGTTTTCCTATATTGCTTTAAAAAACCCGTTTTCTTTCATAGATATTTTTTAAAATTAAATATTGAAAATGGATAAATCAACGTGGAGGTCAAAGGCTAAATATGTTGCCAATTTGCAACTGGTACGACAATTTTGCATTAAAAATAAGACATTAATCGATATTTTAGCACGCGTAGTACTTTTTTAATAGTGTTTTGAGTATGAATGTTTAGTGCTGTGTATTTTTTTAAAAATTGTAATGTCCATAATCTTGTTTGATTTCAGGCATTTTTAGGCTTTTCCCTGATTCTAGTCGTACTTTTTCCAATTCTTTTGTGGGACGGGACATTTTCGAACTTTCAAACCGGACTTTTAAACGAGATCAATGGAATGTCGTTGGTGCGGAAGGCTAAGCACTATTTGAGGGGTAAGTGAAAATTTAATTGTCTTGTTATTACACAATTATAGACATGCGGTAATTTTTTTTGATTGGTTAATTTTGGTTTACTTTGAAATGAAATTTGTATTAATTTTCAGATTTACGAATGGAAATTCCATCGACAGGAAATGATTTTGAGAAGAGGGTGAAGCGTCAGTTGTATTTAGCTGCTAAAGGTATGTAAGTATCATGTCATCACAAGTACCTTATCAATTAATTAATAGTATTAATTAAACTGATGAAGGAATTTCGTCAATTGTATTTTATTTTTCAGTCCCAATTTTAGTTTGGTGGGTGGCTTACGTAGTTTTTTTGAATTTGGTTGGAGCTCAATGGTGGATAGCTGGCAAACTGAGGCGGGCTACTAAAAGTGTAACTTCTTTAAACGTTTTTTTAAAATCATTTAACATTTTAAAAAGTTATCGTATTTTGCATACGTTTTTTTTAAAGTTGGTTAAAATAATATAATGTTGTATATTTTTTCAGGGAACGGCTCCGGGTAGAGCTTTAAGGAACGCAAGGATGTGGAGGAAAGTGTTTGGCGAATTTACGAGACTTAAAACGGTCCTTTTGATGGTTTGGATATATGGTATTTTCGACACAACAGGGAGACTCCGTGAGACATGCGGTTATCTTATAATTGCTACTTTGATTGATTTCATTGTGAGTTTTCGTTGCTATGTTGTCGTTGGCATGTTCGTTAGAGAGCTGGAATGGCGTTCATCAAACTACGGGGTTTAAATTAGAGATAATTAATTCAAGGTTCATATAGTGTGTATATGTTTATTAACTTGAGACTGATTTGAAAATAATTATATGTAGTTTTCTTGAGTGTTATCGATATCAATACATGTTGTATTTATGTCGAACGATATGTTGTGTAATTAGTAATATTTGATGGTTGTGTTATGTTATAATTCAATTGATTTTTTTGAATATGATATCTCTTTATGCAGATAACTTGAATTCGTTATATAATTTTACCAAATTATACTTGACTTTATGAAAATATGTAGCTTTATATTTATGAGATAGATTTTAATTTAAAATGTAGTTTAAATGAGTTCAATATTAAATTGTAAATAAAAATACACTACAAAAAACACAAACTACGACGACCCCAACGGAGTTATTCACGACATGAACAAATTATCGAAGATAATAGATTTGATATCTATCTGATCTAGCATTAAACTTAACTTATCCACAATTGGAAAATGTGAATTTCATACATACACTATAGACGACAATTTACGTTTGATTGCGTTTTAGTTAGTAATCAGAAAAATATAATAGAATACCAAACGTTTGTAGGACCTCGTTTCATTTTGCATAAAAATTTAAATTGCAGTGCGATTTGCACGTTGTTTAATTAATATTCGTTGGCATGTATCAATTCATTGAGCTGATGTATAGGAAAGCAAAGTAAGAGAAAAGTTGTACTCTGCTCAACTCTGCTGTTTTCATTTTCCTGTCAATTTTCCCCACAGAATTTTCTTCGCGTTTCAGAACAAGTAATTACGCAATTTGGTGTTTCAATTAAAAATTATTCATTCGACTGCACCTCGGCGAAAACATTAGTTAATTTCCATGTGTATTCCTAATTGTGCTACTGCTGTAGTGAAAACAGTCAAATTGATTCTAGTGACTTCACAGTTTGATTTGATAATTTAGCCAAGTTTTACCAAAATCAAATTAAAATTAGTAGCATTTTAGTCAGCGACAGTTAGGAAATCGACGAAAAACGGTTTCGTTAGACTGGAAGAAAGGTTTGTGGAGAAAAGATGGATGATTTTATCTGGAGAACCTGGGCTAGGGTGGTAGCCTACGTGGAACTGGTAAGATTTACATTTAGACAATTAATTAAAACTATCTAATTAAACTCCCCTTTTCTTATTGCGTATGGGAATTAATGTTCTATATCTGGTCTTAAATTATAATTTAATCTCATTTATAATTATCATTGTTCTTCAGATCTTGTCGATCCTGGGGTCGATGATTGTCTTTGCAATAACTATTGCAGCTGGCGTTCTAACCACATTAGTGGTGACCGATAAAGAAGTGAAAGTATTGCCTGAAGTGCTTAAGCAAATTCACGATGGTAAATGATTGGTTTTAATTACGATTACATTAGCTAGTTAATAAAATTTATTTATGCATTAAACGGAATACTCTTTATTTTTAATTTTAATTGATAGTTGCCGTTTGGTGGATGTGGGGAACTGTGGCGGTGCTCGTTCTGATAACCGGACTCCAGTTGTGGGCTTCACTGAAATTGCTTAGTGCCACGGAATTTGTAAGTGGGACATTTTGATTTCGTAATATTCAAATATTACTTTGATTAGTAATTGTCCTCAACTCATATTTTGTGATCCTGCTATTTTCACAGGGAATGGATGTCTACGAAGCTTTGGAGAAGGCCCGTGTCTGGCGAAATGTGACCTTTGCTTTTTTCGTCATGGAAGTTGTGGGCGTTGCCGGTGCTGCTGCTGGTGTTGGAGTCGCAGGATTGGGTGCACGCGCAGTTGGATTCGTTTTGGCACTAGTATTTTGCTACATCTTTTGGCGAGGAAGCTTCCTGTTTGTTGTTTTCAAGTACATGAAGGAGCTAGAAGTCGCTTTGGCTTCTGTTGAAGATGCTGAAGGTGGATACATCTATCCAGACAGGGTTTTCGTCAAGTAATTAGCTGGAGATTTGGTGAAATGTTAAGTTGTGTGTGGATTAATCAAGAATTTAATTAATTTCTTGTTGGCGTTGGTGTTATTAACATATGATTGATCTGATGCAACTTAAATTCGGTGTGTATTTTTGTTTAAATGTTGAAAGTTTGTATCGATTTGTGCTGTATGTGTGGAATGATTTAATTGATTGTTGTAAGTAGAGTAGTCATATCCGCATAATTTTTAGTGTGTACTAAAATTGATTTTGTTGATTGGAGATGATTTAAAAAAATGTAGTACTAATTGGATAAGTGTATTTAGTGTATGATCAGTAAAGTTTTCTGTTCGTAAGTTTGTAAAGCCCTAATTCACACTTCTCTCGTCATTGATCGAAATAAAAGCAAACTGTAAAAATTGAAATAAGCTGATTTTCTGTCCTTTCCCAGCCGAAAATTATTTGAGCATTTTTTTAAATCATGAATTGCATGGTAGATTAATAGTCATGAATGGAATTACAAATTGATTAAATTCCTTGTTGTGCAGTACGACTGAAAATTGATTTGTTAGCAAAATGACACATTGGGGGCAACAGGAGAAAGTCTGATTTCCCTCCACGACGACCCGTATGGAGTTAGTCACGACATGAACTAATTAACGAAGTTAATAGATTTGGTTTTCGGTTCGCACATTAAACTTAACATATACAACAATTTACGTTTTAATTGCGTTTTAATTAGTAATCAGAAAAATATACAAGAATACCAAGCGTGTGTTTTACGTTTTTAACTGCTCGATAATTCTTATTTTCATTTTTTGCTTTTATTTCGCCGACCACACACAAATTCCTTTTAGAAGCATGCTTTTCCAGCTAAAGAAATAGTATGGGGATTTTTTTTCCACACTCTAAATAAAAGCAGAAGTGCATTTTCGATATGGGAGGTCTAAATAATGCAAGCAAGCGATGTGTGAGGTCCGGCGAGAAGTGATCACAAGTTAGAGGGCATACACACCTCGTTTCATTTTGCATAAAAAAATTGTGAAAACCAGTCAATTGATTCTAGTGACTTTACAGTTTGATTTGATAATTTAGCCAAGTTTCACCAAAACCAAATTAAAATTAGCCAGCGACAGTTTAAGAAATAGACGAAAAACGTTTTCGTTAGACTGGAAGAAAGGTTTGTGGAGAAAAGATGGATGATTTTGTCTGGAGAACCTGCGCGAGGGTGGTAGCTTACGTGGAACTGGTAAGATTTACATTTAGACAATTATTACGTAGCTGAAAGCGAAGCGTCAGCAAGTATTGACTTTAGCATGTTTGTCCGTCCGTCTGTCCGTCCGTCCGTGAACACGATAACTCAAGAACGCATTGACAGATTTCGTTCAAATTTGGCATGTAGGTCACTATGGTCAAGGGCAAGAACCCTATTGATTTTCAGCCCCCTAGGTCAAACCCCAAGGTCAAAGGTCAAAATTGAAAATTTTCAACTTGATCAAAGTGTACATCTGAACAGTGCAATCGAAAGCTCTCGTCGAGTAGATCACGAATCATGGGTCACTTTAGGTCAAAGTGACCTCATGGGGTCAGAAATCGGGGTCAAAGTTCGCAACATCGAACACATGTCATGTGACATATCATTCGAAAGCGCTTTTCATTAGCAACAACACTGACTATCACAAGCGTCGTTATTCGTCGCATTGTTTCAGCTACGTCGTTATGATCGCTATTACAGCGGGTTTATTAATTAAAACTATCTAATTAAACCCTCCCTTTCAATATACTAATTGGGTACGGGAGTTAATGTTCTGTATCTGGGCCTAAATTATAATTAATCTCATCAATTGTTCTTTAGATCTTCTCGATCCTGGGGTCGATGGTTGTCTTTGCGATAACTATTCCAGCTGGCATTCCAACCACATTAGTGGTGACCGATGAAGAAGTGAAAGTAATGCCTGAAGTGCTTAAGCAATTTCCTGATGGTAAATTATTAGATTAACGATTAACAATGATTACATAGTAGCGTAATAAAATGTATTCATGTATAAACGAAATACTCTTTATTTTTAATTGGTAGTTGCCGTTTGGTGGATGTGGGGAACTGTGGCGGTGCTCGTTCTGAAGTTGTGGGCTTCACTGGGACTGCTTAGTGCCACGGAATTTGTAAGTGGGGCATTTAATTACGTAATATTTAAATTGATTAGTTTGTATCCTGAACTCTGAACTCATATTTTGTGATCCTGTTATTTTCAAAGGGAATGAATGTCTACGAAGCTTTGGAGAAGGCCCGTGTCTGGCGAAACGTGACCTTATCTTTTTTCGTCATGGAAGTTGTGGGCGTTGCCGGTGCTGCTGCTGGTGTTGGAGTCGCAGGATTGGATGCACGCGCAGTTGGATTCGTTTTGGCACTCGTATTTTGCTACATCTTTTGGCGTGGAAGCTTCCTGTTCGTTGTCTTCAAGTACATTAAGGAGCTAGAAGTCGCTTTGGCTTCTGTTAAAGCCGCTGAAACTTTGATTGAGTCAGTTGAGTTCATAATGGGAGTATTTTTGTCCATGATATCCAAATAGGATGTTCGTCAAGTAATTTTGTTGGAGATTTTGGTTAAATGTTGCGTGTGGATTAATCAAGAATTTAATTAATTTTTTGTTGGCGTTGGTGTTCTTATCATATGATTGATCTGATGCAACTTAAATTCTGTGTGTTTTTGTTCAAATGTTGAAAGTTTGTATCGGTTTGTGCTGTATTTATACAGGTATGATTTAATTGATTGTAAGTAGAGTAGTCACAGCCGCATAATTTTTAAAGTGTGCTAAAATTGATTTTGTTAATTGGAGATGATTCATAATTCATACTTCTGCTGTGTCGTTAATCGAAATAAAAATAAACTGTAAAAATTGAAATAAGCTGATTTTCTGTTCTTTCCCAGCCGAAAATTATTTGAGCATTTTTTTTATTAGTGATTAATTGCATCCACGGTAGATTGTAGATGTAAACTGGTGACAGCGGAAAATACCGAATACTTTTCCAGGAGGATACAGTGCAGTGACCCGACAGGATTAATAGTCATGAAAAGAATGGAAATACTAATTGATTAAATTGATTGTTGTGCAGTACGACTTAAAAAATTGATTTGTTAGAAAAATGACACATTCGGGGCAACATGAGAAAGTCTGATTTTCATTCATCCCATTTCACATATTATCCTAGTTTCTCTAAGATTATACATTTAACTACTTTCATCTTTGAAATGTTAATATAACATGTAATGTACTAAATGTACGTTTTTATGTGCATCTGAAATGCATGTGTAAACATAATTGATGTTAAAAATTAGGCATCTAGTCATCTACCCCAAACTCAAAAATACTCCCAAGATTATGAACTCAAGCAAAGTTTTACTCAACCATTTTAAAACTAAATAAAATGCAATGTTGACCAGAGACAAGTAAACTAAATGATAAAGACAAATCATAATGATCACAGCACATAGCGCGGTTAAAAATACATCGTTGAAGTTCTTGCTCATTTGACCTAACACAATATCTTTTCATTTCATCATTTAGTGCTACTTTATCATCATTCTTTACTTAACTTCACAACAAAAATGTTTACTGCTTCAACCATAGCTTTGTTTAAAACGTTTTACATTACAACTTTAGTTACAGTTAAGTACAGATAGACAAAGATATATTTTCCATTTGCAAACTTTTTCCTATTTTTTTTTATCGTAAGTGATGCGATGATGATAAAGCTGACATCATCGTTGCGGTCAGTGCGGTGTAATCTTACAAAGCTTATCATATCAACTTGTGCTTTCTTAATTCTTAATCTTGCAATTCAATTTGCATACGTGTTGAGTCGTAATGAATACTAAAATCATTTTCTTTGGCTGTCAAAGCACAAAGAACAACATGCAATATGCATCATCATATATTATCAATCATCACCATACATAGTAGTAAGTAGTTATCCTGTCCTATCCTATCCGATAATCCGATATCCCAATCCAATCCTACTTACATACAACTTAAATCTTCAGCCTACGACCAGCGACGACATAGTTTTTTGTTAAAAACTGGAATAAATGCACTAAATATAGTGCAGGATGTCGGATGTACGTACTTAAATGAATGATTTTTATCAAAGTTTGTTCATTAATTTGAATACTGTACTTTATACAAAGAAAGGACATGGCAAATGTAGTGATCATAAAAAAAAGTCGTGTCACACGTGTCACGTTGAGTGAAACGTAGAGAGTGGACGGGGGGCGGGGGTGAATAGTGAATACAATACAAGGAAAATGAATGCAAATATCCATTCATGCATTATTTTTATAATTTATTTAAATGAATGTAATGTAGTTAGCTTGATCTTGTTCATATTAGTTTCCGTAATACATATCCATCCTTCATTCCATTTTTCTCTTTGTTAAAATTCATCCAGATCAATCCTTGTCGTTCGGTGTCTTGCTGCATTTGCATTTTGCATCTCATTTTCCAATTCCAACTCCAACTCGCTTTACCACTTGCATGCCTTTGCCTACTGCCTTCTCAAAAGATCACACGACCACGAAGACACCAACTCGGCAACTCGACAAACATTGTGCATTGGACTGCGTCCACGAGAAGTACACACTGTTTTGTGTTCCTGACTTGACTTGACCACTAAATTGCGGCATCGGTTACCATAATTCAGTAAACGCCCCACAGAAATAGACACGTGCACTATCCAGTTTTACTAGTAGTTTACAGGCATTTAATTTGAAATCAAAAATTAATTGTTCCATTAAATTCCTTGACTAAATAATTAGAACATATTTTGAACAGTAATTATATTTAGGAGAGTTAGTTTCCTTCCGTTGAGGCAAAGTGTCGGCGAAGAAAATGGACAATTTCGTGTGGAGATCCCGGGCTAGGGTGGTCGCCTACGTGGATTTGGTACGTAATTACATAATTAATTATGGAGGTTTATTGATTCATTAGTGATGTGATTAGGATGGAATTTTAATGAAGTTTGCACTTCACTAATTATATTTTTTAGGTTCTCACATCCCTTTCGCTGCTGGTTGTTCTAGTGGTCACGCTCATGTTGGGATATGCGACTTCGTACGTTGCCACTCATCCCGATGAATTGGATGACAAGGAGAAGAAACTTGGCGCCGGTAAGTGATCGAATAGATTAGTACAATTAAATTAAAATGACATGACATTTTAGAGAGATTTTTAATGAGGGACATTTTGATTTTTCTTTGATTTTTAGCAATGGTTTGGTGGACTTGGCTTGTTGTTGCGTTGTTAGCTGTGATGACCGGACTCCAGCTTTGGGCGGCTTTCAAATTGCTGAGTGCAACGGAAGTGGTAGGTTATCTCTCTGATTAATTAAGTATAGCAATTAAATGTAGTACATGGATTCTTTTCAGGCTATTAATTTTTTTTGTGGTTCCATTGTATTAAATCAACAGGGAAGAGTTGCCTACGAAGCTTTGGACAAGGCTCGCGTCTGGAGAAACGTGACCATTGTTTTCCTCGTCTTCCAAGTTGTTGCTGACATCCTTGTCTGGGGCCCGATTATTTTGGTAGTCGACCTAGTTTGGCGTGGAGGTCTGCTGTTTGTTGTCTATAACTTCATTAAGGAGCTGGAAGTTACCGTTACTTCTACTGGAGGCTCTGCCTGTGTGACAACTGGAAACAATTATCCAGACGAGATCCTTGTCAAGTAAAATGGGAAAGATGTCTGAAGGAGAAAGGGGGCATGTACTTATCGAGTAATTGTGATGATGTAAGTTTAATTGTTAATTGAGTTTATTGTTTATCGTGATTTGTTTCTGTTATGTTGAAGTTGTTACATGTGTTATAAATGTATACATTTAATATTAATATATAGGTCATTTTTATTGTAGAGTAGATTGAAGTAGTGGTGAGATATGAGAAAATGAAGTTATGATTTGTTGCACTTAACAGTCACGATGATTGAATTGAAATAAAGTTAATTCTCCTATATTCAAAGTGATCCACTTAACTATTTTATTTGTAGTGATTCACAAAAGCATTTCGTCACTTAAAAAATGTAAGTTAGATTGAATTCCAACTTGGTTAATATGCATATCAAGCATATTTAAACTTTCAAAAGATAAATTAAATGCATAAATTAAAATTTGGTTAGAGTAAAGTATGAAAACAATTTGCTAAGCGTAATTACTTTGCTTAGTTTTTATTAGTCAAATGAATTTGGTATTCACGAGAAAATTCATTAATGTTCATGATAGGGCGTCTGTAGTTCATCAGTCAATTAAAAGAAAATTTCCAAACGTTATTTGATGCAGGTGACTTATCAGTTCGATAGAAAAATATATTTTAGCCATTTTACCGAGACGAAATTGAAACTAATAGCTAGCGTTCTAGCCACTTATAGAAAATTTGCAAAACACGTAGGGAAGAAATGGAAGATTTTAACTGGAGGCACTGTACAAGTGACGATTTACAAAACAAATTGTCAAGCTTTTCATACGAAATCATTAATAAAAAATAAACATGGGAGCCAGAAACTGGAGCTGGATATGATATGCCCAGGAACGGAAGGGATTTAAATGCATTTTTAGTGTAGTGTAGATATTACAAGTGTCCACTGGCCATGATTAGAAAATGATTATTAGAATAATATTTTGTTGTATAAACCATCGCGATGATTGAAATAAAGTTAGTCCTCCAATATTCTATACGATTTAATATTAAAATTATCTATTTTACTCCAACGATTAACAAAAACATACATTTCGTTACTTAAAAATTATTTTTCCCGATAAAATTCCAATACGGAAACATACATATAACTAACTTATTTAAACGTTAAAAAGATTACGGGATGCTGCATAAATTAAAATACACAATTTCATTTATTTAAACGTTTAGAAGAAAGAAGTAGTATTAAAAACAATGATAAGCGTGACTAGTTTGCTTAGCTCAGGTTTTCTCAGTCTTGGCAGCTGAACTTGCTTCGTTATAATCCGAATTAGTTTTAAATATTTTTTGTACAAGGAGGGACACAATGATGATCACCATAAAAGACAGTAGGACGATGTGAACAGCATCGAATTTCAATCTAAAAGGCAAAAAAGTGAAGAAATGTCCCAAAGGAAGTTAGCTAGTTAGCTTTAAAGTTTAAAAAAGGGTAGGCATTACAAAATAATTTTTTCTTACAAAACATCACAGTAAATCTCATCCGTCGAGTAGTACAAAACAAGCTGGTCCAAATTGTTATCAGAATGTTCATAAGTATATTTGATAACTGAAGTGCAACTATTGTTCAAGTGAACAGTACATTCCGTTCCTTCTATCACACCTGTTTAACGTTTAAAAAAATACATAACTAATTCTATTGCTTTGTTGCCGTTTAATATTTGGGATTTAAAGGCTGATCCTGAAAAAAAGGATTTTCAACAAACTCATCTTACCCATTTTCGGTATCCGTCTCAAATCTAAAGAATCCACATCCGGTCGTAGTCGTAACCTTTTCCCGTTTCTCTCCTCCAGCCCATTAATTTCGTTATCTTGATCCTCATCCATTTGCATATTATTTTCTCGGATATCTGAAGATTTGTGGTTGGCCCAGTTGCATTTCTCATAGCACTTCCTTATTTTCTTCTGTTGGGTAAACGAATCAATCATGCACTTTGTACAGTTAAGTATCCACTCATCTTTACAGCGGGATTCACCGCCACCGGGAAAAGTTGATGTTGGAAAGGGCATCATCTCGTTTTTATTTTCCATTGAATTCGATGATGTAACATTCTAATAAACAAAGAGAATCATTAATATTAATGAGTGGGTATTCATAATTTTTAAATGGATTTCAGGAAGATACCAAATAAAAACATACTTTAAAGATTTCACAATATAATCCCCCATAACCTGGTTGACAACTGCATGAAAACTCATCCGCGTCCTTATCATAATCACAGTTTCCTCCTCCGCCACAAAGGTTATCGATAGGCGTTCCTGGCTCCACGCATGACACGATCCTTCGTAGGGCAATTAACTGAGCCACTGATAAATATTAAAAAGATTTTTTAAACCGACATCTCAACAGTTTTTCTATTTATATTAATTATTTATTTAATTGCACCTTCTTGCTCAGTTGGCTCCTCCATTTCCACAGCACATGAACATTCCCCCGCCTTTCCACTTCCACCAGACGAAGAATACAAATAGGTGGCAACTCCGAGAACCGCTCCAATGCCAAGAGTCACAGGTCCACCAGCTACAAGCAATCCTTTGGCACCCAGGGACTGAAGCAGGGAAAATCCACCGAAAGTTCCCACTGTTGATTGTATAAATGCTGCAACAGAACCTGCACCAATTCCAGCAGCTGTAAAACCACCTATTGATGTACCCAACGCGGTAGTACCTAAGGTACCTGAAAGCGCAGCAATTGCTGCCTTAATCCCAGCCCTTGACTTGCCCCCACCACCATCGCATTTGCATTCGTCTTCGTTACCTTTAAAAAAATGACCACGTTGATAATCACAGAGAACAAAAGCAACTTAAAAAAAATTACTCCCAGTAATTAAATCAAACTAGATAATTTACCTGATTTAGCAATCACTGGATTAATTTGGGCCGTCAGTAGAAGTGTACAAGTGACCAAAACGTAAAGTCTTCCAAGTGGTGACATTGTTAAACAGTTTAAAATTCAACAACTATTTATAAAAGGAGTCCAGTCAACTTCCACAACACAATATTTTTCGCTTTTTTTGGAAATCTGGAAAACGTTGACGTGTTTTAACTTTAACACACTCATTCATGTTTCTTCTCCTTCTGCATTATCAATGTGCACATGATAAGCTATCGTGTCGTAGTGTCAAATGTCAACTAGTTACCTTTAACTTAAAAGCATGGTAAATGCATGCAATGAAAGACAATGCAACTTTACTACGACCGCAACCGCAGCTTTTCACTGGATAACGGATAACAAAAACAAGAAACATGTGATCTAAAAAACATGCCCACTGGCATTATTGCATTGCATTGCCCAAAAGTGCATCAAAACATTGTTCGTTGTTGGTTGTGTACTTTTTTAGTAAGCATTTTTAGCAAGCACAGACACGGACATACGGCACGGTGACCACCGGTGGTGGTGGTGACGCAACATGAAAATAGCATGAGATGAGAGTGCTTCAAAAGAGACGTGTGCAAAAATTCGTTTCAAAACGTTTGCAAGAAGCACAAGGCAAGCGTCGTACTATGCAAAAGGACTATGTACAATGTATCGTATCTATGAAGTCAATTTGATTATAGTATGTAGTATGTGCTTTTGTGCTTCTTGTTGATGCAAAGAGAATCTTAATGTGTAATGATAATGAATATAATGATGTTAGAGAAGCGTAGTTAGTTTAAGTTGGTTGATTAATGTTTATTGATTGTTAGCTAGCATTTTTACTCTTCATATTTTTGTCAAACTTGTCATAACTGTATTTCTTTCTGTCCCACCGAAAACTTTGCTATTTAATTTTTAATTTCAGAGTCATTCATTCGATCAGTTAATTTTCATCAGTTAACTAAATGCCAAATGCAAACGATTTAAAAGAACAGCCTACAATTTGGTTTACGATTACAAACATTACGCGAAAAAAAACACAGTCATAAAAAGAAACGGGTAGTTTATCAGTTGGCATGATGATAACTCTAATTTACTAAATTGTTCGAAATAAAACTGTTTATAATTAACTGTGCTAGTCAAATCGGTAATCACTTGTTGCCATGTCAATAGCCCAACGGAACTTGTCACGTTGCGTTTTGTTGTAAACCTTCTCAATAGGGACGTCGTACTCTTTGCACCTAATTTAATCGAGAGAAAATTTGTAAATTAGTAATTTAGAAATCATTATTATTTCAAAAATAATAAGTACTCCACAAACCAAGCAACAGAGATCCTTGGATCCAAATAATTCAGTTTACTCGTCCCCAAAGCAATTTCCTTCCCTTCATCCTTATCCGTCTTTGTCATCTCGAGCTTTCGCAGCTGCTCCTCCGAGCGCTCTATCTGCGCCGCTTTCTTCTCAAACTCCCTACACAACAATTAACTTTTTCGTTACCTCTCATGCCTTAACTCAACTCATTAATTAAACATTTAAATTCATATAAATTATTTGCTACTCACTTGGTCCCCTTCTTCATATTCTTCAAATCCTTCTTAAAATTCTTCACCTCATCTTTCTTCCCATTTATCTTATTATCAAGATTCTCCATACTCTTCTCGTGAGTCTTCGGGACGGCACGCTGATGATTACACAAAACAGCTACAGCCCTATTAGCCCTGTTGTACGCAAGCACCTTCTCCGCCACAGTCCCATCCTCCGGGGTCAACTCGTCCAGCTGCTGCTGTAACGTGTGAGAAGCGTTGTAAGTTCGAAACACCTTCGCCGTCAGTCCTGACATCAGTTCGTTCAGGTGCTTGTTCAACACCGCGGTATTCAACTGATCAAAAAGGTCATCCCCTTTGTTCTTATTTGTCATAAAAGTCTTCAGACTATTGTACACCCGCTTATCAACCGCCACCTCATTGTAATATCTAATGCTATCCTTTCCCAAAAAGTCGAAGATAACCACATTCTCCTTCCCATCCTTCTCATCCTCCAGCTGAATATGCTCATATCTCAGAGAGCAGCAGCCCACCGTATCCGCCTGGTCATCATCCTTTTCATTACCAGCCCTCAACGCCAACTTATCAATAAAATACATTGCTACCGCTCGCTGTTGTATCTTCACCTCCTTCGACTTCAAATCTGCGTTGTAGTTCCCTCGGATCTTGTCAATTTGCTTAGCAAGCTCGCGAGCTTTCTCGTATTTTTTCCAATCCTTTTCTCCCTTCAATCGGGAGGTGGGGTTCAGCATTACATACTTTGTTTGGCCCTATTTTAAATTAATCACCCTAATTAGCTTAGGCCCTAATCCAAATATAAATTAATTAGCTTGGTTAATGTAACCCAACTCACCTGTACATTCTCCGTCCAACATGCCAACCAAGTAACAGTGTTATCATGCCTGACCTCCTTCCACTTCCTCCCCTCTGGCGCCTTAGGACACTTACTATCTTTACTACAATTAATGATAACATCCTCAGGCATAACTCGCTTCTTCAGCATTCCCATTTTAGGGTGATCACCTCTTCCCCTGAACAAACCCGGAGGTTCTATCCGAAAATTCCCAATCTTCTCCTTATGCCCGTCTATGATCGCGATACCGTACTCCTTGACCAACGCCTCGTTCTCCTCTTTTATCTTGAGCTTGTCCTCCTTACTCATCGCTTTTCGCTCCTCAGACTTTCGCTTGTAGTAATCGTTTATATCGGTGAAATCACATTTCTTCAGGTCAGTTATCAGGTTCCGCTCTTTAGGCGTCATGCTCTCACGCCAGTCCTACACAAACAGAGAATTACCAATAATTGCATTAAAAAGTTAATTAAAATTTACAATTACCTAACTAATTAGCTTCACTTTTAACACTCACCTTTAAAAAGTTTTCATTGAACTTCGCCTTTGTCGTGTAGTCATGCTCAATTAACCGAGCGTAGAACCCAGCAATCTCCTCCGCATCCTGACTCAACTTAACAACGTTCCCATTATACTTGAAATGCACATTCTTAGGTAGCCTCTCGTAAGGAGGAGCAAACACAGGGCCCTTGTGCTCCAACGACTTCCATATGACCCCATCATCCCGAGGACCCTCCTCCCACCACTTCCAGATCTCCTCTTCCTCCTCCTCCTTCTTCACCCTTTTCTTGGGAGCGTTGATAGATGTGGATTTCTTGGAACTCGACGGGGTTGCCTTCTTCTTTTCGCTGGAGCCGTTGTCAGAGTCGTCATCTTCGGAGGAGTCTTCAGAGGATGATTGGGAACGGGAACGCTTTTTTGCTGTTACTGAGGACTTTTTGCGGGAGATCTATAAATGCGAAATTACATTTTGATTTTTAATTGCTAATTAAACTGGTCATTTGCAGTTTATTTTACAAAATACTAGGAGCACTCACAAGTGGAACGTCATCGTCATCATCAGACTCAGACATTGGCTCCTCCTTCTTAGCACTCTTCATAAGCTTGCGTGCCCGAACCCGTTCAATCTAAAAATTACACAGCCATAATAAATATGATCAGTGATAAGTCAACATCACCAAATTCCAAAATCCCCTCTCCCCAAAAATATCAACAAATCATTAAGAAGACTTACCAACGGCACATCATCCTCACTGTCCACCTCCTGCTTAACAACCTTCTTCACCAGACTCTTACCAGACTTGCCCTTGTCTGTATCCTTTTGATGATCCGGCGTTGCAGTTTTCATATTGCGTTGGGTAATCGTTTAAAAACACTTGTTAATTTGTAATTAAAAATCCGTTTTTTTTTTGGATTTATCACTTGACTGTTTTGGGTTATCTTTTGTGGTGTTTACAAAAGTGTTTGAGAAAATAAAGTTTTCGTGAGATTTGAAGCAGGCGTCCAACAATGGCGACTCGAACTCCGATTCCCTCAAACACGTTTCTACAGCAGCGAAGGTCTCTGCCTCAACCCAAGCTTTTGACTTGCCACCACCGGCCGACAAGCCTGACTAACAAAATGGCACTGTTCAAAAAATACAAATTAAAAATTCAAGAACTATAAACTATTTTATGGAAAATGTTGACTTGTGTTAACGCATTCATTCATGTTTATAAATGCAGCATTATTCATATATGGATGCATACATTGCACTTTGCACTGACTACACGGTACGATGGATGACGCAATGCAGAGTGAGACAAAGACAAAAGTAAGAAACTTGCAATCATTTCCTTATTGCCTGCCTGAAAAATTATGAAACACGTTAATAAAGTCTTAAATTACAAAGATTGATTATTTACGGAGAGGTTTTACATGATGATGAAATAGTGGTGATTGATTACCGGAACGAGACAATTTAGTGATTATATTGGCTACAGCTTTAAAAGTTGGAAGCCAAGGACAATCCATTAAAGAGGAGTGTTGACTATTTATGCAGAGAGCATCCTCAGGTTGTGGCAATGGACGCTATAAACTTTCCTCAAAATAAGGGTCATTTTCACTACAAAAAGCAAGCTATTGATAGAAAGCTTCATAAAGGTTTTGTCGCGTTCATAATTTAGTTAATACTCAAAATAATAAATCAATAGAAATAAATAAAATGCTAATCTTGTAGCCTTATTAAGTTTCTCTTTGAACTCATGAACAAAACACTGCAACTGCATGCATGCCATGTCATGTCAACAAAACCGTGCGTGGGTGGATAAACTGAAGAGATTTTGTTTTATATTTTTTTTGAATTTGGCGAATAAAATTTAACGGTTTTCCTCATTAAAATTATCATCGTAAAATGTCAAAATGTTGGACACGTTATAATTGATTAATATATGTATTTTTGAAATGACTAATAGTTTTGCCCTACTCCCGTACGGTGTCACTCAACAATTTCGTTGGCTAATGGTTTCAAATACGCTCCAGGTCCTGGCAGACAAATGTCTATATTTACGCACTCAAGGGCTGCAGGCGGCCTTGCAAAAATATGGCCATCCAAGACATTGGTTACGGGAAGCAATCTTCCAGTACAACCAAAAGGCCACCGTTGACTGCAACTTTCTAGTGGTCCAGAATGATGACAGCCTGGTTCGGAGGCTGGTAAATCTGCTTCCTGCTATTATACAAGATGCGTTAAGTTTGCCCCAAAGATTGAAGTCGAAGCAAGTAGAGATCCTGAAAATTGGAGAAAACAAGACGGTCACTTTGAGCAGGAGTATTATATGCAGTTTACTTGCTCATGGGTTTCTCTCCACATTTCCAGGAAGAAAAGAGGATGATTCAAAGCAACTCGCCAACTTTAATTTTTGGAGGTTTGAAAATTTCTAATAATTTTTGAAAAGTAAACGTTTCATTTAATTAAATAATTAATTTTTTAGGCTGTTCCATCACCAAAATGACAAAAAGACAGCAGTCAAACGTGAGAAAATACAATGTCTCTTGGAATACTTTGAGCAAATGGGTTCCATCACCGGAAGTAACATTCCATCTACTGATATAACCTTTGAAAGACGTACCATCAAAAGGGAGGAAGACTGGGAAAGGTCGACAGAGAAATTAGTCATTCTTTGTGTCATCTGTGGTGGAAGAATTGAAGATGCTAAAGGAATGCTTCAGGTGGACTTTGCAAATAAGCACATTGGAGGTGGTGTCCTGTCCGATGGAGCGGTCCAGGAAGAAATAAGATTCTTAATTTCCCCAGAACTTTTGGTGTCCAGATTGTTCACAGAAAAATTGAAGGATGACGAAGCCGTGATAATTACAGGAACCATTCAGTTCAGCGACTATACAGGATACAGGGAGAACTTCAAGTTTAAAAAACTTCAATTTCAGATGGATAAGCAGGGTGACATTTTACCAAGGATGGAAGCCCAAGTTGTTGCAATAGACGCCAAGAACTTTTATGGAAACACGGCCAAAGATCAGTTCAGAAAGGTGGATATTGACAGAGAGCTTCATAAAAGCTTTGTGGGATTTTGTCCAGGAAGGCAAGGGTACAAAACTCCGATTGCAACTGGGAACTGGGGATGTGGTGCATTTAGAGGCGATCCTCAGCTGAAGTTTATAATTCAGTGGATGGCGGCCTCACAGAGTCAAAGGAGTGTGCAGTATTATGCTCGGAATGAAGTTCAAAAGAGAGAGTTGGAGGCAATGGCGAAGCACCTGGTTTCCAGTAAAGTGACGGTTGGGCGGTTGTATCAAGTTTTGATTCGTTATGACGGAGATGTCTTGGGTAATATTCTACCGGGATCAAGAGAAGTGCCACAGCCCATTTTTCAATATCTTGTGGATAATTTGAAATAAAAGTTTAATGTAATGCAAAATGTTAAATGTAGTGTAAATAAAATTAAAAACTCCGACTTAATTTTACGTTTATCTGAAAAACATTGTTCCTTGTTCTTCTTATGTAGATTTTCAGTAAGCATTTTACAAGTATACTTAGCACACAGTAATATCATGCACAATGCATATGCACATTGCACATTGCACTTGCACTGACTACACGGTGGAACGGTGACTCAACGCAGAAAGAGACAAAGACGATTAAAAGAAAAAGTGTTATTTAACGAGACGTGTGCAAAAATTCGTTTCAAAACGTTGCCGTACTACACTACACTGACACTGATTGCAAGAAGAAGAGCAAGCGTCTGTGGTTGGCTTGGCTTGATGCAATGTGTGGTAAGTTAGTATGCGTATGGTAGTAGTGTTTTCACTCTTCACTTTGTCAGACTTATTCCTATTTCTGTCTCAGAGTAAAAAATAAATAAAGTCCATATCCTATTTAATTTTGAATTTCAGATAAGTTCATCAGGTAGTTAAATTCTTGTTCAATTAAAAATATATATAAAAATTGTAACATTCTAGGTGTAGGTATTAAACTTAAAGGGATTTCCGATTTCCACTTTATATTACAGTAAGCTTGACACTGAAAATGGCCATGTTTGGAAATGGAGGATTTCGTGTCTTCTTCATTTTGCTGATCGGGACCGCTATGTTTCCGGGAAGCAATGCTGTTTTGGAAGGTACAGGGAACAAAATAAATAAGGAGACTAGTTAATATTTAATAACTCGTTCTACTTACCACATGCTATATGTTAAACATGGTTTGAATTGACATTTGAAACGACTCCTGTTGCTTTTTTTTTACAGCGGTTGGATTTACTGCTTCTGGCGTAGCAAAAGGAAGTATTGCAGCGGCGTGGCATTCCAGTATTGGCACTGTGACCGCTGGCTCCACATTTGCAGGTTTGCAGTCCCTGGGAACATGCGCCGTCTTTTCAAATCCAGTCACCGCTGGCGTTGCAGGAGTCGCCGCGGGTGTGTATTATATATTCCGTTAAACCAACACCGAAGAAAGGGCATTTTCATTTTACCCCAATTTAAAAAGATAATCTTTTCATTTAAACTATCATAACTGTTTAATGTTTCTTGGAATGCGTAAATGATCATGACTTTCGATTAAATAAAATTATTAACTTAATCTTGATTACTGTTTTCGAATTAGCACATTTATTTAATTACTATTTAATTCTAGGTCTTCATAATATATTGTCATACATCATATTGAATACATAATAACCCATTTCAAATCTTAATTTAATTTTGAAACACAAAAGGAAAAGGAACTATTTGATAGAATGTCAGGATATTTTAAAAGCATACTCATACAACCTTTTGAACTATTGCATCTTGAGCTAATTAACATCAACTAGATTTCAATTATTATATATTTTTAGTAATATCACAAAGGGGTGGTGAACTTGATTGATTACGATTACGGGAATAAGGCCGAGTATTTAAAAAGTAAATTATTACTCAAAACAAATTGGAATGGTAGAGTACGGTAGGATTGGAACGATAGCCTCAATTTCCAAAGCAGTCGCCATACAATCCCCAGCCTCTGCATTTTCGTCCAAAATTTCCAATACTTTTCCTAAATTGTACCAAGTGAAATAGTCATAAGGATCCAGCTTCAGAGCATCCTGAAGTGTTTTTTCGGCTAATCGATGGGATCCAAAGTAGTGCTGCATTAGGGCCAAACTCTGTAAACTTTTTATGTGGGTCGGACAAACAGCCACAGCGCTTTCGTACGCTTGACGAGCTTCTTTGTATTCACCCAAGTTTTCTGCCACTTGACCTCTCTAAAAAAATCCACATTGTTTTCTTTCCATCATTCAAGACCTTCATTAAATTAATTTCCTTTTAATTAAAAAAACACATGACTTACGTAGAATATCACATCTGGATGATTAGGTGAAATCTGGGCTGCTTCTTCAAGTGATGAGGCTGCTTGAGTTGGTTGGTCCAACTTCAAGTACATTTCTGTCAGCGTTAGCCAGATGTTTATTTGAGCAGTCCAAGCCAGATCACTTGCATGAACCAATTGCATCAGAGAACCCTTAAAAATATTACCCATGTCAAAATTTGAAATTAGTTATATTTTTTTTATAAATTACATTTTGAATGAAATCCATATTATAAAAATGGACTTACATGGATGGACATGGAAGATGCGATTTCAGAGAGAGCAGCGTCAGCACGCAGTTGTCCTGCGAATGTTGCAGTGTTTGTATTTGTCGAGGAACCGGCAATGGAGGTGCCACCACCACGAAATGAAGCAAGGGCTAGAATACAAAATTAATTGTTGTTTATTATAACAGCCAATAACTCTACAGTTAGCTTTACTTAAATGCTTTTTTAAACTTACAAACTGATTCTCTGTCGGTTGGAGAAGGCAGCTGCAATGTTCCAGAAGTTGTTCCCGTTCCACCAGCTCCAGGATGTCTGGACTCTGGACTTTCACTTCTCATTAGCAAGTTACCATCATCAAATAACTGCTTCCAAATGATCAACATTTGTTTCAGTGTGGCCAGCGAAGTCTATTAACAAATTAAAATTTAATTAACTCTGAATTTCAGGACTAAATAGATTTACACTAAATTCGCAGACCAAAAGTAACTTCTTTTTTTACCTCTGGACCATTTGTCTTTTCCTCCAACGCCGCCTTCAACTGCAAAAATCCCAAATGTTCGGGATACTCATCCAACGCCTCTTCCACCACCGCCAACGCATCAAAATTATTCTTCTGAGCTGACAACAAAAGCGTAATCAACTGCAGCGTCGGCAAATGAAATGGAAACGCTCTTAATGCTTTCACCGCCACTGAAAAAGCTTCCGTCGTATTATGCGCCCAAGCATACGTTCTCGCTAGCCAATGCAACGTCAGATAATCCATCTGATCCAACTCCACCGCTTGTTGTAACGCTGTCAGCGCATCATCCAACTCCTTCTGACGCTGTTGCGTGGTAGGCATCTCATACGACCTTAAAAAGTGTCCAATCCCATCAAAAAGTAGTACCTTCGACATTAATCTCTGATTGCCCCCTAACATTTCCTTAGCCTTCGCTTGAGCCACCAGGTCAAGACCTTCCTTGATCCTCATTCTATTAAAATTCTCCTGTGCCGCAAGGAGCAGTAAACTAGTCGGCCTTTTATTTAATTTCGCAGCTTCCACCAAAGTTTGGCTACTTCTCCGATTATTCACCCCCGCAGCGTGGAATGTGAGCCCGTATTGAGTCCAAATGTGACGCTCTTCAAAAGAAAACTTTAAAGCTTTTTCCAACGACTCATTCACCAAAGTATACTGATTCCATCGAGCAGCCGCCATTGCTAACAAATTGAATATTGAACTGGCATTCAAATTTGCAAGTTTCCGAGCCTCCACAAATTCCTGAGTTTGATTCAGAACACCTTCTCGAACAACCATGATTTCTGCAAGGAGTAAAACTAAAAATACATCTTCCCAGGAATTTGACGGTGTGAAAATTTTCCCTCCCGAGTAATACTTTGGTTTTCCCATGGAGTCCCCAGGGGGAGTGGTGGTTTGTACCCATCTTGTTTGAAGTAAAAGTTCAGCTAGTCTTCGGCTGAGAAGGAGGCGAATTGGGGTGAACAGCTGGGTTTCATGGGTTTTGAGAAGCCAGTGTATTCTTTTCAATGCTTCTTGCATTTGACCATCTTCAATTAATAGGATAGGACCTCGTCTGATGGCAAAGTCGAGGAGAGAGCTGCACCGTTTCTTTTCCCCATTTTGGGGTAAGCCGTAAAGGGGATGGGGACTGTGACTCGTGGAACCTGAGCTGGAGGCGAGGGTCGCATTTGGGGTGGAATTGTTTACAAGCTTTTCATGCGCTTGGAAATAAGATATGCCGAGATCCGCCGCTTTTTGATAACATCGCAAGGATTCTTGTCTCCTTTCCTTTTCTGGTTTACCGGAGGTACCTTTCCAGGAACGACCTACTTTTTCAATGCAGTGAGCTTTCATTGCGTAGGCTTCCGCCATTAGTTGGTAATTTCGAACGGTGTAGGCTACCGTTTCTATTTGTTCGAAACGGGAGCGGTCTAGCTCCTCAAGGGTTTCTTCGTAGAGGGCGGAGGCGTAGTAGATTTTGGCGAGGAGGATGTGGGCGTCTGTTTGTAATCCAGACTGGAAAACAAATACAATTTAATTTAATAATTAATTAATGATTGATTGGGAATTTGATTAATCATTTTAATTTTTAAAAAATCTCACCGCATCTCCACTCTGATTTAAACATAAGAGTATCGTCTTCTTGACATCTAGCAGCGCTGATTTAGCTTTTGAAATGTGTTTCTCCGTTGGCTGATGATCTTCGAGCCACGCCTCCAACTTTGCCTCGCCATAAAGGAAGTTCATTAGTGGCTCCGCTTGTTGTGACCCTTTTCCCTTTATAGGCTCTAATAAATCCAACACTCTTTTCCATTCCCCCGCCTCTCGTTTCGCTTCAACTTCATTATCCGTTCGGGTTACAGCCGCAGCGTTTTTTGCACCTTTTTGAGCCATTTTTAAATACTTACAAAATTATCCTCACAAGACAAAAACTACCCAACTGAAGCCCTTCTTTTTCCTAAATACCTATAATACTGTTTTCTTCGCCTCTTTACTGCAAAAAATTTTCATTCAAAACCAGACACACACATACACACTTAACTTACATTTTTAAACTACACTTTCAAACATTTACGCCATCAACAAAACGTGCATTAAATATTTCAGTTCAGACGCACCTGCAACACTGCTGCTGGTGTACATCTCTCTGAGTTCTTGACCACTTGACCACTTTACTGGCTATTGCGAAAACAAGTTTCCTCTGATTTCAGTTTAAAATTCTCATGTAATCAATCAATCAAGAAATCAACGTGAATGAATCACACTCACACGGTTAGGTTACCTCTCTGTAAAAGTATGTGCCACCAAAGATTGCATAACTTGTCAATACACCAGAAGATACCTCATTCATACTTCACCTCACACCTTATCAAAGTACTTACAAAAGAACAATTCGTCGCTGCTGATGCATTTCCATTAGTTTAATATGCATACGAAAATTCATGCAGTGGTAGTGAAGTGGAGCAAAAAACAGCCT
>JAQFZH010000545.1:0-30665 GCA_034695485.1 Entomobrya nivalis | reverse complement strand
AAAAGGGGAAATGCTAGTGGCTCATCTCATCTATCTTTTCTGGTCAAAGTCATAACAATATAACCAGTTTGCCTCTTTTTTACAGATTATCCGTGTTTTAATAATTCTGACTGAATAAACTAGCCACAATACATTTAAAATGTGCTGCTGCTACTTATAATGCCCGACGATCCGATGGATGATTATGATCAGCGAACCTAACCAAGAGGCACGTACAGGATCACCAAACACCACGTAAAAAACATATAAAGCTATTTGAAAAGATTTCACGGAAAAAACTGCAAATGAAAATGAACATACAATTTATATGCAGATTACACATTTTTTAGTACCAGTACCGTAAATTCCTTGTAGAAAAAAATATACTCTAAACAATCGTGTTTTCGTTAAGAAGTGAATAAAACGTTTGTTGTGTGTGTTTGATTCATGATGACAATAACTTGAATGGAGTGTATAGTTTCGTTGACCTGTGTGCTGTGTGCCTGTACTCATCTCTGCGCCATCAACAGTTGTAGTCCATGAAGGAAAGGGTCGACGGACTCGCCGGGGTGATTTTTTTTATTCTTGTTTTGTGTGTACACAAAAACTAATGGGTTGGGAATTAAATGTAAGGATTAAGTTTTTTGTTAGAATGTCGGGGTGAAATGACTGGATTATTACCGGGTAGACAAGGGAGAAGCTTCTGCTGATTTATTGCTTTTGCAATTAAAACGGTTCATTCTTTTCTCAAATGACAAGAAGGATAGGTAATATTCGTCGCAATTTTGACTCGTGAACTAATCATGACATGAGATGAATATCAATCATGAGTTGTAGAAAATATGAGCTGATTGTGAGGAGAAATGGATGATGGAAATGTGGGTTGGTCTTGTGCTTTCTCAGGTGGATGCTTGGAGATAGTCGAGTTTTTTGAGAATGAATGAAGTGGGTTTAACAACCGGAGAAAAAGGAGATTGGCATTTGGATTGTAGATCGTGTTTTCTGTCGTCGAATGCTATAATGAGTTTATCTTGTTTTGTGATTAATTTTTACGTTTGTAATTGGCTAATTTTAAAAATTATGAAACAAATGAGATTGATGCATCAGATCAGATCATCAGATCAGAGTACGAACATGTACATCATCTTAATTGAACTTAAGAATTTATTTATCTTTTTTAATTGCTTAATTATCAAATTCCATTCTATAAATGTACTTGTTTCTGATCATGTCCTGATTTTGTTTACACTGGAGAAAAAAATATTGCAAGTGCGCAAGCAATTCAGGTTTCTTAAAAGACATGAAAAAGATTTAAGCAAAAAAGTGGCTGGTTTTCTTTCTTTGATCTAATCAAAAGATTATGGAGATTTATCTAGAGATATTTTATCGTGGCTATTATATATTTGTTGAATGGTTTGATAAGGTCATTGATATTTAGTTTTGGTAACTTGTAATGAGCATTCGGGTTTGTACATTTAGAGAAAAAATAGCAAACAGAGCAATTTAATTTATTGCGTGCTGTAAGTCTGTAAAATGAAAAATACAAGTACAAGTACACGTTTTACGGGGTGATTTACATTTTCATGGATGAAGTAGCGCAGATTATTGTCTGAATTACATATTTTTACAGATAAAATATCTTTGATGCAATTTGAGAATTGAAGTAGGTACAAGATACGGGTAATTGATTTTACGTAATGATAAATTAATGCATTTTTATTGTGTGCATGTGCATTAATTTTGACTTATCATCTTCCATCATTATTTTCTCAAAGTATAAAAATGCATTTCTGATATTCCAAAAATGTTTTACCGATATCAACCAGTAATTTGGCTTCACAAAAAACTGCGAAATAAATGTATTTTATGTCAAAATAAGTTCCATTAATATTTGGTTTTGATTGTAAAATCGAATACCTATTCGGATTAATTTATAAAAAATAGTTGTGTTAACAGAGTAATTACTATTAGTATATGAATGAATGAAGAAAATACGTGTTTTACGAAGATTTTCATTTTCTTGGGTAAAGTAGCAAAACAAATAATGTTGCCTGAATTTTTTACAGGTAAATATCTTTGATGAAATTTGATAACCAAAGTAGGTATTATTGATTTAAGTAATATTTTAATTCATTTTTATCATCGCATCAATCTTGAATTTGAATGCGTTATGTCGTTGTTTTATAAAAGTATAAAGTATATATTAATTTAAATATTCTTACATCCTAATGATTTTTGAAATTTTTCATGCCTTAATTCGTAACACAAAGATGTACAATTTCAACATCTAAAAAGGATATTTTCTCCAGAAATTGGAACTAATGATCCATAGATCTACTGGGAGTTTAGTATTGCAAACAGAAAGACGCATACCATGATACAATTGACAATCGTAATCCAGAAATGTTTTCAGTGATCCCAAGGAAGAAGTTTTCATGGCTTTGCTTTGTGCAGTTCAAAAACGATTTTTTATTTAGGAGGTGCAAATTCTAGGTTTCCCCGCATTAGGAAATTCGATATAATTGTACTGCGACACTCTGCACAACATGAAAGTTTAATGCAATTCGTATAATTATAACTTTATGTAGATTTAAGAAAATAATAATTCATTACGCGACATGGAACAAATTGCAGATCATTTACAAACTTTTGAAGGTCTCCTGCTATTTCTCGTAAATCTGAGTGTCAGCCGATTTTACAGAAAGTCAAAAAATATAACAAACATTTAATTTTTCATAATTTTTCGAAGCGTAAAAACAGTTCAGATGAGTTTATAAACATTTATGATTTCTCTAATTGCAGGTAAAAATGTTATGTATATGTAAAATGTTTCCTCAAAGAGTTTAGTGAATTGTCATACAAAGCTATTTAATATTTCTGGCAAGTTATATCCCAATAAAATACATGATGTCGATGAAAAACTCGGGGTATAAGTTATAGAAAATGGAAGGCAATGCTATTTAGTGTCTTATTTTCCCGAGTAAAAGTTGCGACACGAATGACGTGATATAAATAACTTATTTAACCATAAGTTTGTAAAAGGAAACCTTAGAAAGTGATGTTGAAGTAAGATAAATCCCAATCATAATAATTTCTTAACTAGGGTAGACTAGACTAGACTTTTGCTAAACTTGAAATAATATAATATGAAGTCGAACATTTGGTTTGCCGTGAAATAGTTTAAACATTTTTAAACTAATAGGATTTTTTTTGAAAATATAACTACATACATATCAAAGCACATTAAATGTGTACGAATTATATGCCATTAGATATTACTCACCAAAATCATATATTACCTGCTGTATACAGATTCCATTATGCACAAGAAGTAAAATCAGTATACTTAGAAAGAAAAATGATTGATATATTATTGTAATAAAAAACTGCGCTACAAGACTTGTAAAACTACATGCTAGCTAGCTAAAACTAGCTTTAAACGCATGACATGAATTAATGAGTGTCAACTATTGTCACTAAAAGTTTCTCAAAATACCTTACATTATACGTTTCATTTGTACATGATTGGAATGCTAATTTTCAGTAAAAATACTTTGTTATCAAGTTAACGATATTCTAAAATAGGGTCCCCATCATTTAATGAATTCTTGAGTGCGTCGAAATTTAAATAGGTATACCATTAGTAATATGCTCTTTGGTTTTACTACTTTATAAGCTGTCAGGATTACGATAGTTGGATAAACGGTACCGTCGGAAATGCTGTATGCTATCAATATTAAATGACCAACCCTAACCATTCGTTAAACTTATATGCATGCACCTTTAGAGTATGCCTTTCGCAAAATTGTATTTTATGCATTAAATTTCCCACAACAAAACAGAATAATGAGTCATCACACACAACAATTAAATCTGGTCTTTTTTCTTTTTATTAAAAACTTAGGACAGTCATAATTTGAGATTTGAATAAAGACTACCAAAAGCCTTTGATTTGAATACCCCTCTTCTTCTTTGCAATTTATTTTTGACACGTAACAAGTAATAATACTCAGTAACACAAGTTGTGTAACGGAAGAAAACGAGACATCAAAGGACTGCAGACCAGGAACTGGACTGGACCGATGATGGGGAAAGGTGAAAGTGTTTACTTCTTGAAGCCACCACCACCACCGCCGCCGCCGCCACCACCCTACAAAAATACAACAAAATGAATCAAATTAATAACATGAATGACTTACTTTCACTCGTTTGTATTTAAACTCCAGTAAAACTTAAACTTACATGTCCCCAACCCCAACCGTGATGAACGGTCTTGTGAACGTGATGTTTTGGAGCAGGATGAATGTGGATAACTGGTGGGTGAGCATAGAACTTGGGTGCCTTGAGCCAGATGTGCTTTATCTTTGGCCATCCCCATCCCCAACCCTTCTTCTTCTTCTTGCCCTTCTTCTTCTTTCCTTTCTTGCTCCTCGTCTCCCTGTCATAGAAAGGCTGCTCATCATTGTACACTGGAACAATTTGAACAGGGATCAAAGTGTATTCGCTATCATATCCTGGCTGGAGACCACCCACTGGCATGCTGGCTGGCATGGCCTGGATAGCTCCCGCTGGGATAGCCTGGAGTCCACCGGCAAGTGCGGTGTCATCGTAGGCCAAGTCATCTTCCTCCGCTTCGGGGTAACCCACAGCATAGTACTGCGAGTATGCGAAGTGGACTATGGCCGCCAAAAGCAGGACAGCCTAAAAATCGCAAAAACACGCAGAAACAATTAATAATTTCACAGAAAAAATCACAACACACCAAAAAAAATCACTTCCAGAAATTTTCCCAGAAAATTTAATTCGTAAAAATAATTACCAAGTGAAACTTCATGATGTTCACTGGACAAGATCCCACTATATTAAAATTTTAAGTTTCTCAGTTTCCACACCCGAATAAAATATAGAGTTGTGTCCTTCGTCGCGACCACAACTGGACGGATCAACTTTCAGTTTCACCAGCCCACCTTTATATATAACGTCGCGTGAGAGTACAAAGAGAGAGACCTTAATATGATTTGGTTAGCGAGTAGGCAGATTTGCTCACGTTCAACATTATTTAATTCACTCACATTTTTCAATTTTCATCAAAACTGGAGGTCTACGTACTTACTCTGCTGCTCACAGGTTTGCATAGCACGACGGGTTTGCAATGTTGTTTTAACCATTGGAAAGTTATCATTGCAGAATGCATCATGGAGTAATGTAGAAAACCCACGACTAATTGCATATCAGGATATATAGCTTTATAATGACAACAATGGAGCTAGTTTGTTTTAATAGGAAAAAAAGCAAGTTTCTTGTTCCTTCTTCCTTTCCATCATCATCAGCGCACAAAAAAGACGTGTTTTAAAAACCGGGTTGTTCGCACTCGCATCGAAGCAATGAACGCAGGCAGCAACAGCAGCTCAAGCTAAAAGAATCAGATTGTCTGGTTTTGTGAGGAAATGTTGCTGGACAGGAATTTAAATCATCAGAGAATAAGTGTAAGTGAATGTAAACGAGATGTAAAGACTGTATAGATGAGATGCACCCTAATAGGTACATATACACAAGCTGTTGTTCACTTGTTCGTTATATTGTTATTGCTGTAAATCTAATAAAACGATTTAACCTTTCACTTTACAAATGGATGTAATTCTACGTATGTTTGCTTATTTCAAGTTGAATGTAAAAAAAAGTTGCGGAATGTTTTTTGTTTCAAGTGAAATGAAAAAAGTTTGGTGGTGATCAGCTCACCTGAGTGAATTGTAGATTTTTTTTGTAGCTGATGCCATTCAGTGCTTTTTGTTCGTTGACCTTGTTTTACAGGTCGATGTTCCATGGCAAGGTGAGCAGTCGTGTTTGACTTTATCAAACTGGATTTTTTCGGGTGATATTTGAGGGTTCATGTGAAGGGGTTTTGTAGGGGTATTACGAGTCATGTTGGACTGCTCTATAAAAATATTTTTTTAATAAATGGATAAATCAAAATAATGGTTATCATCGTCAAATGACACGAGTCTATACCTAGTATTCATTCATAGTGTAACAATCATGTCAACTACGCGTTGTTGACAATTTTCGTGTAAGAAATTGTTTTTGCCAATTGACAAATTTTTGCTTTGGCATTTTGTCAAGAAATTTACGAATGTTCTTTTCGCTCATCTTTCAAACGAATAATTTGAGTGCATGTCTATCTTGGTGCTTGATACCGGTACCTAACGCTTACCATTAGCAGCACCTATCATAAACACGGAGAGCACCTGCACGGTTCTTCCATTGACTGCGATTTTTTTTGAAAACTACAAATGTGGGTAGTTCAATAGCATTAAAATAGGTGCCACTGCTGTGCAAGGCTCTTTACTGCTAACCAAAGCAAACTGCGTAACTATTGCATGCATTATCACATTACCTATATGCTTGCTTTTATACTGCACATCAAATTTTCACTAATTTATTTACATTTAATGACCATATAGGTTACTTAACTAACGGTAAGGGCAATAATATCTCATCTTCATCATTTATCTAATTTAGTCATACCTCTCCATCTGTAATAGAGCATAGCTAATCTTTAATGCAAGTGCAAGAAAGGCCACTTTATACTCTAATTTTAAGTACACATTAAATTTTCAGAGTAAACATGTTTACAAGCAATTCTGTCAAGAATGCGAGCTAATTAACATCGACGCAATATTTTAACTCGCTATCGCTGAATCCGATTTCTCGTTTGTGAATTTGGGAGACTACACGTAATACGGCTGCATATCTAATTTATAATTAAAATATTTACACTCTGATACCTTTTCAAAGAATACGTGTCTGAATCTGTTTATGTTGCTCAACAAATCATTACAAAGTATTTCTAAAAATCATGAGAAATTGGAATAGTTTATTCATGAAAATTTAATTTTTTGCTTTTATGAGTATTGCTGCTACACATTTAAAAAAAAATCTTATAACTTATAACGATCATGCCCCTTTGTCCCCACTTTTTATATTATCGAATTATTTATGCGTATATTCTCCAGCATCAAATATGCTATAAAAACCGCCCCATTAAAATTACCCAATTTAAATGAACATTCGTTCCTCAGCCCCCAATCCTAAAGGTTAATGACTCCACAAACGAAATTCTCTATTCTTCTAGCCGATGATGATGCTATTAAATTGAAAACGAAGAATAGCTGATACGTTTTTCACCATTTAATTGTTTAATTCCACTACAACAACAAGGGTCATTAACGTTTTTTCTCTACAAAATTAAATGATGGGCAATGAATGCTCAAGAAAATTACACGAAAATAATTCTTTCTCCTCCTGCGCAGCTGTGTTAGAGAATAGTAACAATAGGATTACTTTCATGTAATCAAATTTTCATCTGAATTCATCTTAAACTCTGTGCACTGAATTTATAATAAAAAGTAGTAGCCTCTTCTCTACGTACAATCCTTTGATTATTATTATTTCATCTTTGTTCAAGCTTGACCTTCTGGTGTTTTCTTTACATCTTCTTCCTATTCAACATCTTTAAAACATCTTTAAGAGAAAAGTTCAAGCTACTCGTCGTCTTATGCAAACGAATATTTTACTTAAACCTTAATGTCTATGCATAACAAAAGCTGATAATTCATGAAGAATTGTAGAAAAAGAACGTAAAGTCTTTTTTGGCGAATAAAAACCGAACACGATGAAAAAGAAACGCATAGTTTTAGGACCAGTTTATCTGGATTTGCTTGTATGATAGTCATCTCCCGAAAGATGATGACGAACAATGATGGGTTATTATGCTAAAACGCTAGAGAAAAAAAAACTCATACCTTTTTCTACATGACCGTGCCCTTTTCAACTTGGTCCCAGCGATAAAAAAATTCATAGTTTAATTGATGTGAACGGGAGATTAGCCGGTGGTTTGAACTGCTTCAGATATTCAATATTTTAAAAGAATTAGTCAATTTAACCTGGACACTAGAAGTTTTTAGGGAAATTCCCCCCAGCGAAAAGGTGAATGACACGATGAAAAAGTGCAGGTTACAGGCATCATCGGGTAGGGCAGGGTTATCTTTATAACATGGCATGTAAATATGAAAAAATATCCCTACGTGCAAAGACCTTCAAGGTCAGCAGTCTACATGTACATTGCAACACAACACATAACTGTACAATTTTTTTATCATCAAATAACATCATCGGCCCGTTATGCGATTTTTTTCAAAACCCGTAAAGTACAAAAACATGAGATTTTTTAGGTCATCATCATCATTTTAATGCGCAGTAAAGTACAAAAGTTTGCAGGTTGCCTGAGTTCAAAATATTTCATGGTTGATGAGATGCAAAGATAAACAAGTATGATGCGCAATGAAAAGGTAATAAGTGCCAAGAAGAAAAGTAACACATGACCATCACGAGATAAACGTTTTTACTAAATAATTTAAAAATTGTATAAATAATGGTTTTGGTATTGTTTTATCCCGTCGAATCTTCATTTGAACCGCAAAAGACATTAAAATCAAATATGGAAATAAGTTAAATAATTTGGAATTTACTCTTCGTATCCACCATAGCCACCATAACCGCCATAGCCGCCATAACCTCCATAACCGCCACCGCCTTGACCACCTCCTCCACCGCCACCACCTCCTTGGCCTCCCCATCCCCATCCTCCGCCACCTCCCTTCTTCTTTCCCTTCTTCTTCTTGCCCTTCTTCTTCTACAAAGAGGAAACAGAGTGCGTTAAATATCATACTTTAATGATTATCGTCACATAATGAATTTTTATGCAATATTTTCATTCAAGTTACCTTGCCCTTCTTCTTCTACTCGTCCAGAAACGACATGAAAAGAAAGAAAAAGTCAGAGATGAGAAACCAGTGAAAAAATATGTGAGAAAATGGGTTATATTGAAAATGAATTTAAAAGTAAACTCAACGCACCTTTCCCTTCTTCTTCTTGCCTCCGTGGAGATGGTATGAGCCCCAGCCGTAACCGTAAGGCTGGCCCCATCCCTTTTGCACACCGCCGCTACCGCCGCCTTGGCCGCCGCTCCAGCCCCATCCTTTTTGTGGTTGCCATCCGTACCTGATATACACAGGACGGAAGAGGAATTCTGAGGGTTCTAAGTCGCTTTTCTCGCCATCTTGCTGGGCCGTGACGTATGATATCGTCAAGAAAAGGACCAACACCCCAGCTAAGGGTATCTACAAAAAATACAAAAGAATCCAATGGTCAGTCAAACAAGCCCACGCATATTCTTACATAACACAACAGAGAAAGACAACACGCGTTTATTCTTATATTTCCCATCACGCATCCTCAGGTTAAAAGAGTTCACGCAGTACAAAGAAAACTCGTTTATTTCCGTAAGCAAACAAGAATGAAGGAGTCATTGCTCGGATAATGACTCGTATTACTCCGCAGGGTAGTAAAATCGGGTAGTATGCATATGAAAATTTGACTATAATTCCACAATAAAAAATGATTGCAAAGATGTAAGTGTGTATAAAATGGGATGATTAGCAGAAAAAAGCAGTCTCAAAATCTTATTCTCTCGGTTTGTCTATGTTGCGTAACCGGTTTTCTTAAGATCAAGTTCATTGTCAGGTAGAAGCCAGCCATACTTGCTGCTGCATACCATAACATATGAAGATCAAGTTGATATAGAAAAGTGAAGCTTTGAGTAGCAACAAAAGAAAGGTAATAAGCGTGATTGTAAACACGTTTGTCCGTTTGTTGACCGCTCAACCTCAAAGTTTATCGGCTTGTGTGGATACACGGAAATTGTTGGCGGCGGTGGTGGTGGCGACAGCGGATGTAAGCAACGGGGATTTGCTTTTGTTTTTATAAAAAAAAACTTCACAAGTTTTTAATATGCCTCTGCTTTTTAGTGAGCAACCGGAAATGGTCAAGATTCACTCGTGAGCTGCATTACTTTTTACTCCAGAAAGAAAATTTGCAAGAGAAATCTGTTATTTTGTCCAGATGGTCCAACTGGCACAGTTTTTCTTACACAAAAACTATTTTTTGAATTGTTTCGTTTTTGCACACTTTTATCGCTCAACGTCCAAAAAAATTGCACTCAAAATTTGAAGTCACTTCACTTTATAATTTTACTTTTGCAAAACTCACAAAAACTTCACTTTGTTTGCTTACGGATGATGGAAACGATGCAATTTCAGTTTTTTTTTCAAGAAAAGATAGATAGAGAGAAAAATTGAAAAATATAAAAAAAATATATAAAAATTGCTTTTGCTTACCAGATACTTGATCATCTTAATGGACCCCAGTAGGGGTTGATGTTTCTTAAAGAGAACCTCTCCTGGGAAAAAGGTATAAAAAATAACTACGGCTCCCCTCAGACGTTCAATGAGGAATTGTGGCAACTCGACCAAAGTGCTTCTTTATATACACCAGGTCAAGCTCTTGAACTCGGTCGAGCGGAGATTAATTATACAAAGTGTAAGCGAGTACCGCAAAACTAGACCCGGAGAAGAATACGCTTGCCATCTTGCCTATACATTTTTACATCCCCATTTCTTCATGTATTTCAAACAGTTTGCATTAGGATTTTGCAGTGAACAGAAGGAAGAACCTCAATACGTACGATCACCTTTAAACCTGTTTCCCCATCATCATCCTTTTCAAAGGGAACATCAGAGCAAAAATTTTCATATCAAATGCCAGCCTATCTTCAACCCCAACAATGCATAGTTCTTCTTCTTCTTGGTATGTACCAGAGTAGCGTAGTAAAAATCATAGACGCCCATTTTCAAGCTTCTTTGTTTAAAAAATATGCTGCTTTGTAAAACAATGAGACTGAACATGTAACCACCACACAAATCCCCCCACGTTATCCTTTTCACCTGCTTTTCCGCCTGCATTCTGAAGAAATATATATTTTTTTATTCGTCTTGTATTTCTTGTTATAGCATTGCTCATCGGTCACCACTTGCTTTACTTGTTTTTTAAGAAAAAATAAGATTTGTATCATTCATAGCGATCATCATCATCAGATTATAACTGCACAACTTATACATATATGAGCTTAATACAACCGTGAAACTTCCTGATACACACATTTCACATTATTACTAGTTTTATAACGAGTGTTCTAGCTTCTAGCTAAATAGAAGACTCTGTAGCATTTTTTTTCCTAATAAAAAAAAATCTCGAAAATGACTTGGTTGCATCGCGGCCTGCAGCTCATTGATCATCATGGGTGGGTGATTAAAAAACAAACGTTATATAAAAAAAAATCTTTTCAAAAACTTATGCGCTCATCATCATCAGTGGTTGATCTGGTTTAATTGCAACCTGGTTGTCGGATTATTTGCTGGCTGTGAGAAAGTGCCGTTGTTTCAGATTACACGTTATAATTACTCGCTTCTGGTCGTTGTTCGTAGGTTCATGATCGTTACGCTCAGTCAGACTGGCTGATAATCAAGAATAACGATGATGATCATGGTAGTATGGTCGTAATCAAATAAAACGAAAAATGTAATACTTTTTTCTTAAAGGTACTTTAACTGTGCTCTTGACATGATGATCATGATGATCATACGAGTTTAGAGCACATAAGAGCAGACTCGTGTGCACAATGGTTCTCGTTTCCCTTTTTTGATCATGATCTATGACACGATTATGATGATTACTATTTGCATAAAAAAGCATTCTCATTTTCTAATAATCATTCATCCGTTAATAGAAAATCTCATCATCATCGCATCATAAAGTGTATAGAGAGAGATTGAGATTTCATTACATTTTGTAGTCTTTATTGCCAGCTGCATTTCATCAAATTTGCATATCACAGAAATTTTTTCTTTGACTTGGTTTGCAATAATCAAACTGTATCTCGTTTAAAAACATGTCTCATTTTTTTGGCTACACAGTTACTTTTCTCTGCTGGGCATATATACACAATGTTCGCATCCTTTAAATGCACCCCCAGACAAGGTTTCTCTCCGCCTGACATTTGTCCCCGTGATCCAAATCTCGCACAAAAAGTACTTTTTTTGTTGCCGGTACTGGTACTACTACTGTACTATAATCTATTTTCAACATTTTTCTCTATGAATGGACATGTTTGAAGAAAACAAGTCTTGGAAAAAGTGTACCATCAAGATGACGACCAAGAGAGAAGTCAGGAGTCAAGAAAAGCGCTATGCAAAAAAGAAGCGTTTGTCGCGCTGTGCAAATCAAGTGTGTATGATGTGAGATGTTGGCTATTGGGTACAGGATTTTCATGGATATATACTGGTTTTTCAGCATTTGTATATGAGTACTTGCTGGTACTATCTCATCACTTGAGTATGTGACTTTTTAAAAAGAGACCACTTTACACAATGTCAGTGTGTAATGATGACCCAGAAAATTGTGACTATATGAACTTCACTTTATTGTGTGCTTGATATTATGCAGATTTGTTTTAAAAAGTGGTAATTGCTCGTAATATACACACATATTGTTATAAAATAAGTGGAAAAAAATGTGAAAATCACTTAACCATTTAGAATAATGAGCGCTTACATATAATACATATAAGTGCTTTCTAAACGTGTGTCTATTTATGCTAATATTTTTTTATTCTTCTGAGTATCCGTAATCATTCGACATTATGTATGTCGACTGCCAAGAAGCAGCAGAGCAGTGGAAAGTGAATATGAAGAGGAGGATCTTTAAAGACTTTTCCAACAAATGTGACATTTTTTTCTGTTTTATGACTTCCTTGATAGCTGTCATTATAATCATCTCAATATATGGGGAAGAGGCACTGGGTTCAATGTAATTTCTCTTTCGAAAACTTGAAAGTTATGAGAAAATGATTGTTGAGTGGTTTGTTATGGCGAGTTTTTTTTTCATTTCTGAGATTTTTGATTTGTAATGATTTTACAGTTATGCTGCTTTGTGATGTGGAACGATCTCCAGTTATTTTCCAATTTTTACTTGTTTCTCAACATATTATGAAGGTTTTTAGCTTTTAGAAGAAATTGTATGATTTTTTTTATACCTAAACCTGTTTCTTTGCTAGTCTTTCTACCAATTGCGGGTTTCTACTCATTTGCCGTAAAAATTTCTAATAATAAAAATCTAGGAGAAAAATGTATTCTCAATAATAGATGATTGTTCTTTCGTCAGGTTGTATTTCTTTCTGATAAGCTATGATTATGTGTTAACAGTAAATACGCTGTTTAACAGTATATTATTAGTACGATCATGTATGCGCAATGGCCTGTGTTATAGACGTAGAGAAACGTGAAGCCGGTTTCAGTTGAAAACTAGACACAACCGGGGTTTTGGGGTTAAAAATGAAATGCAGAAAGAAACGGGAAGTTCATGAGTTGAGGAATGTGAAGTTTAAATCAGCTTTTACATTCACGTGTGTAGTATTACAATACCAGGAAGAGTGGGTGGGTGGGAAAAGTATAGTGTTTAATGAGTAATTTGTGTGTGGGGAAATTTCATAACATGACATGTTGTACAAGAGGGGTTTCCGGTGTGAGAGTATATAGGCATACGATTTGATGTAATGTGACATTATTGTAATTAAAAGGATTTCTTTTCAATAGAAAGAATTTTTTTAATTACTACATTTTGGAAAAAATGGAAAACCGTGTGCATATTGTCAAATCTCAAACGTTTCCTTGCTCTTGATATAATTATATAATTTTTTAGGAACGGGTTTCCGGTGAACGTCTATGTTTGTGAATTGATAATGCGGAATTACTTGTTAATCAGCAAGATTTCTTTAATTCGTTTTTTTTTAAATCGTACACACTATGGAATACCATGATATTTTTATGCTCGTCTTGGTTTTATGCTTTCATATTTCTACGGCAAGTTCTATCTATTATGCCAAGAAATATGAAAAACTACTCAAGAAAATATATTATCGTCAAAGTCCAGTCAAGTATATCCCAATTCCATTTTCAAAATGGGTTATTTTGATTTCACTTCATTTAAAAAAAAAGTACAGAATAACTTTGAATAATTACTTGAAAATATATTTCATAACATGGTTTTCACGCATGATAATAAAATAGCAAATCAACTATACAAATGTACATTTTTAGCATCAAGTTTATCTTCGCATGGAGAAATGGAAAATCGTGTTCTACTACAAGTAAACTTGTAATCAGCAAGATTTCTTTAGTTCATTTTTTACACACATTGGAATACCACGTTTCTTTTGTCGTAGTTAAACTTTAATGCTTTCATGTTTGTTAACTAATAATAATTTCCGAGAAGACCATATATCTGCGTTTCAATATTATCTGCAGAACTACCCAATAAAAGATATTATCGTCAGAGTCAAGTATATCCCGATTCGATTTTTAAAATGGGTTAGTTTGATTTTACTTCATTAAAAATGTACAAAATTATGTTTAGTGTCATTGATTACAGGAAAATTGTGTTCTCTTGAAGTTTATTTGTATCGTAGCTTGTCTTCTCTGCTTTCTATGATATTTAATAAAACCGTCCTGATTCAGACCTACATTGCAATAGCTTTGTAAAATTACTTACGAAAAGCTATTGTCGTCCAGAGTCAAGCCAAACATATTCCAATTTTATTTTCATAATACTTTATTATGATTTCCGTCCGTGTTAAAAATACGAATAATTTTGAATATCATTAATTATTGGAAAATATCTTTCATGCATACAATTAAAATCCAACAAACAATACAAATAGTCACGATCGCAGCTTCATCATTTACAATTATCTTTACACGGAGAAGTTGACTCAATCTAATTTAATATCATAGTGTCATGTAACGGCATAACTATTTTATGCAGCTATGAACTTGCTCATTGTCTGTTTAAATTGTGACATTCTTCAATGCACAACAAAGCCCCATGCTATTCCTAAATAAACCTTATTATCAATGCAAATCCCTACATTTATGGTTATAACAAGTCCCTAACAAAGTATTTTAATTGGCTTAAAAATGATCATGTACATTAACCTCCAAACACCACCAAATCCGTTAAAAAACGCTACACAAGCCGCTCGTTAAAAATACCACAATGACGCTAGTAATGAGCTACATGACTCTCCAACCATCTCACTAAAAAGAAAGCAATAAATTATATTGATTAACAATACGACAAGATTTCATAAAACAAATCCAATTGACGTGAAAAAAGTCCTGTTGCACAAAAAACTCAAATGTCTGTATTTTTTTAAACAAAAAAGGTCAGCAACAGTTTAGAGTAAAGTGTAAAGCCCAAAAAACTCATATTCAAACCATTTGACAATAATCTAAAATCTCACATAAAAAAAGTCTACAGGGAAATTGCATACAAACTCGGTGGGTCGGTCGCCGGTGTCATCAATTCTCTTTAAAAAATTCGTAAGTCACAAAAAACGACTTATAATTTCACGTAGATAAGAGGGCATTAAGTTGTGTATGATTAGGTAGAAGATGAGACGAAGAAGAAAGAGTTTTAGAGACAATGCAGAATGTGGTTTTATTTGAGAAGTCACTGATAGCATCAACAAAGTGGTGGTGGCAGGGATGAGTTGGTAAACCAGTTTTTAAACTTTTGTACTTATTTCGCATTATTTTGTATTTATTCAGTCACTTTGATATGTGCAAAATGATATTACATGTAACCTATTCAAGCTATAAAAAAGGTATTGATATTAGATGGTTTAAAGGTTTAAACAGGTGTGATAACGTTGCTTTAAAATAACAAAAATCGAACAAGTATCTATTCAAATCAGCTACAAATGTTTACAATAAATTACTCCAATTAATTAGTTAATTAAAATAATGTTTTCGTGTTTAATTAATTCGAACCCAAATGTTTTGAATGTTTTTTTAGTTTGCGTTTTTATGACGCTACGAAATAGATTTGGCGCATGTTGATACCAACCTCTATCATAGATCACTGGTTTTCTGAAGAAGTGTATAAATGATAAATTCATAAATCACTGGAAACTCAACTATGGTACTGGTTCTTCATTTTACTTTCACATTGGATTCAAAGTCGAATGGACCGACCGACAGCAATGTATACCACTTTAAACTATCATCCCCCGACTTACACCACCAATTTCTACTTAACAGTATATTCTACGGATACCGTGAATATGATATGATGACGAAGATATTACCTGATTTTTTTTACACAAAACCGCTTATAAAAATAATCGTGCCTATTGCTTTCGTTTACCGCAATGAATTGCCTACAACCATGAAATTGTAGCCAACATTTCGTGTATAAAAAACGAGACTCGGTAACATACGAATAAAAGCCATTTCAAAAATGGGATTTGACAGAAATTCCCTTTTCGACCATATTTTTTACCCTGATCGATCATGATTGTTGCATGAAGTTAAATATATATTCCTATTATCAGATTCTTCACCTGTGATTTTCTACTCGAAAAGTCATCATTTTTTTTGGAAACTAAATATAACGGGCCATAGTATAATATCTTCAGAAAAATCTGAAAAAAAAACAATAGTCAATTTGTACATCAAATTATACGTGTGTGATTGACAATTATCCACTTGAAAATCTAAAATTATTGAACATACTCGTTTATGAATCCGGATGCAGTGTCTGCTTACGTGTTCAATTTTAAAATAAAAAAGTATAAAAATAAACGACTCATGCAACAAAGATTACATCCATATATCACACACGACTTTGCATGATTATTTGAATGACCAAAATAACATCTTGAAAACGAGAAACAATTAGGATGAGTACATGAACCGAAACGCAGTTTTTTATCCTAATAACAAAGATCGTGTGCAAGTATGGCCAGTAGTGCACTACTACTGCCGTTACAAGATACGCTATACTGTACACTATTGGCCTAGATCATTTTTGTTTTAGAAAATCATAGATGCAAAAATATGCGCAGTGAAAATGCAATCATAAACACACCAACATAAATGCAATTTAAACCACAGGAGTACATGCACGTAAAATGCTTAAATAGGCAACGTTTTTTTTGGGGGGCTATACACAATGTTTACTCGTTTTATTACTTGTGTACCTTTTTGAGGTAAGCAGGCGACCTTGATGTTTGTGATGATCTGATGATGAGTAAAATGAAATTCAGGGAAAATGGTGAATTTTTTTAAAAGATGCTTGAATGACCTAGAAATAAAAAGGATAATGATGATGTGACGATTGGTACAAAGTACAAACCTGTACGAACGCGTGGATGGTTGTAGCATCTTTTTTTCAATTTTTAAAAATTTTATTGACTTTTTATCGTCCATTTGTATTTATATGGTAAAAATTTAAATGCATTTTGATTAAAAAAGTACACCTCTTGGTTTCATTTAAAACTGAGTAGGAGGGTTTAGCAAGGGAAATTGCTTTAGTAGACTGGCTCGTAGGCAATGGAGTTTCTCAAGTCATATGGAGAGTACTGAAGGGAATGATATGGTTCATCGGCCTCCGCGCTATCAGCCTCCTCGGATTCTACAGAGTCTTCATCGTCAGCGATTTCTTCAGAAGATGCTTCTGGCACGTCATCGTACAAGATTGGTGCTACGGCGGATGAGCGGTAGTCGTCTTCATCATCATCGTCGTCATCACCTCCCCAGCCCCAGCCTTGTTGTTTCCAGCCCTATAGACAAATTACATGCACGTTAATGAGCTATCTTTGGTAAAAATCTCCATTTAAACTTTCACAACGTAAAAAATATACTCACCCATCCTTGTTGTTTTGGTGGTTCCCAACCCCAGCCTTGTTGCTTGGGTGGCTGCCATCCCCAACCTTGCTGCTTTGGTGGTTGCCAGCCCCAACCGGAGGGCTTACCCCATCCTTGCTGCTTGGGTCCTATTCTGATTCCACCATAAACTCCAATGCTAACTCCCTTGGGCTTTGGCTTCCACCCCCATCCCCTCGTGATTGTTGGCAAAGCTAAAGAAACAGTCTTAACTGGTCTCCAACCCCATCCTGTCGTGAGGATCCTCGGATTCTGAGGATGATGAATATGTTGAGGTTGATGTTGATGCTGAACTGGAGCGAGAATATAAGCTGTCTCTGAGTTTACTGCTACTGCGAGCGCGGCCACTAGGGACGCTACTGCCTGGAAAAAATCAAATGAAAAAGAAATCGTTATAAAAATTGAAAAAGTTGACAAAATTAACTAAAATGTTGACATTTTTCTCTTAAAATTAGCGACTAATTAGCTAATTACCAGAAAAGGCTGCATTGTAAAACCTAAAATTGAGTATCAAATTAACCCCTCTTAATCCTAACAAGGAACACAAAAAAATATAATCACACCAGTCTCAATTTCCGAGTCCCTTCTTGACAGACTCTCCAATCCCAAATGAAAATGAAAAAGCCTTTTTCCGATTCGGACGTAAGCAGAAAGTGAAAAGAATTTCCAGTTGAAAGGATCTTTTTATATGAGGACCTTCAGCAATCCTACCCCGGAGGCCGGCATTAACGCTAGTTTGCGAATGAAGACGATCCAGAGGAGGAGATTCGGTCTCTCTCTCGTTATCTTCCCTGCTTACTCACATATTCATTCAGACCCAACATATATTCATCAACAAAGTGATTATCCAAGCGCATTTTTACCTGTGTGATTGTTATGCATATAAAATACGTTTTGTATAATAATCTCCTGCAAAAAAACGGCGATTGTTGTTTGCTGCTGCTGGTGAGTTTTTGTTGTTCTCTCGGGCATTTGGTTGTTCCGTGCATCAGAGAGAATGAAAACGAACGGGTTTATGTGGGAGAAGCAACTCTTGACTTCTGTTAAAATATATTATCACATCAAGATGTTCGTCGGCTAGCAGATGCGTTAAGTAATCTTTCCTCATGGATATATGCGAACAAGAAGAAAGTTTAGCATTGTTTGAAATACAAAAAACCGATCAAAAGTTCAGTGATCCCTGATCCATGAATATAAAAAGATGTTTCTTCTCAGTTTTTCTGTTTAGTTAAAAGAATCTTCATTATGTTTTTATTTAAAATATATTGCTTTTTTGCTTGATACGTGGAATGATGATGGTATGAGTAGATTAGATGGACGGTTGGATACGTTTTTTTACGGAATGGCATACGATACGTTGTCATAATATATTTTTTTGAGATGAATAGGATGGCCAGTACTAATGACCAGGATGAATGTAAAATGCACAGCCTTTCCCGTTTTTTCTAGTTAAAAAAAATCTTGGTTTCATCTGATTTTTTACTACTATTTAGACGAGCTTCTTTGACTGCCAAATAACAAAACTGGTTGAATGAGTATAGAAAATGATGACATGAATTTCTTTTTTGAGTGTTTTGATAAACGTGTTATTGCACACACAAAAGAAAAAGTCATGTATTCATGCAATTTATTCATTCATATTTGCATCAACTGTCTAAAATGAAAAATATTCAAATGAAGGGGATGAAAAATGAAACAACTTGTAAAAGAGCAGCAAGAGCAATCATCAAATTAGCAAATTGGTGGGTAGTTATTCGGGTTGACTGAAAGAAAACTAATTATTTTGGTGGACCGAAAGCGGAGAAATATGAATAGGTAATTTGATATATTGCCTGGAGGTTTATAAGGGGAATTTCCTTTAGGGGCAGGGCACAAGGGCTAAAAAAATGAGTAGGTACGATAGCATCAGGCATCACCTTTCAATAATTTTGCTGAAAAAAATAAAAGAGTCGATGAACGACTTGTTACAATGCCCTGCTTGTTTCTCAGGAAAAAATCCATTCAAAAAAAGTGTAAAATGTTCACGGGTAAAAATTGAACATTCACACGAGAGAGATGATTAAAAAGATAAAAATTGGGGCGTGTGTTCTGAGATTAAAACGTTAAAAACTGGAATTTTGAATTTCTCCGATGATGAGTATGCTCATCACTCATGCGCGCAGCAGATGCGCTTATGTTTTTTATTGCCTTCTTTTGTTTCGGCATGTCTTCTGGAGTGCCTTAAGTGTTTACATGTGGGATTCATTGACTCTCTCTCTTTCTCTCTGGTTATCGGGGAGAAGAAGTACCTAACAAAATGTTATGCTTTATAGTTTAAATACAATTTGTTAAAATATAAAAATCATAAAGCTGTTTGTATTATCTTCATGTTGTCAGAGGACAATGACTGTCTCGCTGTCTGGCGGTGTTTTAATCGTTTTTTTATAACTGATATGCTTGGTCAAGTCACTGGTAAGAGGAACGGTGGGGATGGGGAATCTTAATTTGCACAACTTTAATATTAAAGGTGAATAAGGCAGCCATGTTAAGAAACACACCAGGATCCAGACTTGAATGTCTGAAGATTTTACACCCATGTGAGAAGGAAAGAAACACCTAGACTAACGTTAAACTTATCATTGCTATTGCTACGCAGAAAAAGATTGAGATTAAACGAGACGGTACACATGTCGTCATCGAAAAGGCTACACGACTACAAGTTATACACTTGAGGTCAAGTACACCATATTAGTGAATGGTAAGTTTTACAAATCATAAATTAAAAAAGCGAGATTTTCAACCAAGCATAATCATGATCTTGATATAATGAATGAGATGATTAGCTTGTTGCAGACAATGAAATTATGATAATTGTTTCTTACATGACCATAATATGAATGAGTGGATGAATGTGACAAAATTAAGTGTGTTCAGATATGTCGAATGACGGACACCTTTTTAGTATACTAGACAGGAAAAGGAGTCTAGAGATTATGTAATGATTAGTGTTCAAAATGGACTAGAAATTTAACGTGCGTAGATGAAAGTCTTTACGTTTGAAACTTTTTCAATTTGGAGAAATTGTATTAAATTAATTATCGATTAATTGATTTGGAAAAATTGACCAAGTCAAAATGCAAGTTCAATGGCAAAAAATGGTATTCAAACATTTTGGTTTTATAGAAATGTTAGTTACATTTAAGGACGAGGGAAGTGACGTTTTTGACGAAGGAACTTTTGAACTCAGAAAAAGTCTGATGATTTTACGGCCAAAATAGAGAATATGGAGACTATTGTAACGTTCATTTTAATGAAAATGTGTAAAAATAATGCAATTAAGCAAACTCGACGTCTTTTGCAAAAAATACAAATCTAGTCCGGTTCCCGGAGTAGACATATCACATAACTCCACTTCCTAGCTATTAACTAGCCTAAATAATGTATTGTGATATGTGATATGTTCGTAAGTCTTTACTTAGCTAAAGCCGATATCTTTAAAAAAAATAAAGTTGATGCAATGATTAATGACCAAAACGAAAAGATGGATTGATTGATTTTTGGACATTGCAAAATGATTGAATGAAATTGGTTGGTATTTTTTAGTAAGTTTTTACTTGACAGATTCCTCACATCTGACCAAAAGGGGTATTATTTTAATTCTCATGTTTATAACAACTTCGAAAGAAACTCATTACTTGTTAAATTTGTCATTGATCGTTGATAAAAATGTCTTAATTGCTGATGCGTATAAAAAAAATACAGATGAATGTGACGTCTTAAAAACAACTGCCCATGTACACACAATTTATTCGAACAAAGATTTGAATGTCGTCAGAAATTATTTTAACCATCTACAATTTAACTAACTTACGTTAAACCTTTACCTACCTTACTTAAATCACCTTCCAAAGCAAAGTCAGCATTCCAAAAAACGAGCAATGAACAAAGACATTTCCCAAGCGTATCGCTGCCCCTATAACTTCCAATATAGCAGCGGGAACTGCTGTGGACAACAACAAATACACATGCTGATGTAATTGAATGGGATTTGATGACAAGTGGATGAAGTGTTTCCTTTTGATCTGTTTTAATAAAATCTTTAACTTAATTTAGTTTAAGAAACATCTATATAATGTTCCATAATGGATCGATAATTAGTGTCTCAGTAATCGTAAAATCAGTAGCCCCACATTTAAAATGTATCTTCAGAAAGTATTCCAGTAGCGCTAGTAAAGTCAAAGTTCCTCAGCCGATTCTCAAAAAGAAGGAAACAGGGACTGTTAACAGAGTGTGTATATTTTGTATTGCTTTTCTTTAACTTTGAACAACGTACAGATAAGAGATTAACTTTAACTTTTTTTAAAAATCACAACAGGTGAGCCCTTTTGTCGATAGAAAAGTCGCGCAAGTGCAGGGAGGAAAAGGTGGGGATGGATGTGTGGCGTTTACTAGACTTTTTGCGAATGAGTTTGCAGGACCGGACGGAGGGGATGGGGGCAATGGGGGACATGTACTTTTTAAGGTTTGAAATTAGTACAATTTGTTACCATTATGTACTCTCGTAAAAAACGTAGAGTGAAAATTTTATCATGTATTTCTCAGGCTTCATTTGACTGCAAGTCCCTAGCAGATCTCAAGCCACTTATCAAAGGACATGAAGGTGAAAATGGACAGAGTAGTAATTGCCACGGGAAGAATGGGGAACATCTTGTCATTGATGTAAGACGATGATACAGTAAGATATAATAGATTTCACAAAATGAAAAGGCATAAAATAAAACTGCGTTCGTATGCTCAAAAAAGGTCCCAGTCGGCACAATGTTCAAAAACTGCGAAACAGGAGAACTCATAGCAGACCTAGCATCTCCAGAAACCTCAATATTCGTAGGAGCTCGAGGTGGCTCAGGTGGGAAAGGGAATAAGTTTTTTGCCACACCTGAAAACCAGAGTCCTGAGATAGCAGAGTATGGTGCTGAGGGAGAGAAGGTGGGGTATATTGTAGAAATGGCTACTATCGCTCATTTCGGGTTGGTTGGTTATCCGAACGCTGGGAAGAGTACGCTGCTGAGGGCTGTGAGTAGGGCGAGGCCTAAAGTTGCTAGTTATCCTTTTACGACGTTGAAGCCACATGTTGGGATTGTGCTTTATGATGATCTCGAACAGATTGCTGGTGAGTAACAACTTGGTTTAATAACTTATTGAGTTTGAAATTTAATTGATGTACCAAATTGCTAATTGACCTAATAATTGCAGTCGCCGACATCCCCGGTCTCATATCAGATGCCCACCTCAACCGTGGCCTTGGCATCCAGTTTCTCCGTCACGTCCAAAGGTGCTTATGCCTTTTGTACGTGATCGACCTATCAACCCCAGCACCTTACGAAATCCTAGAAACACTCAAATCGGAAATCCAACACTACGACGCGTCTATGCTACAACGGCCGTCCCTTATAGTAGCCAACAAACTAGATTTACCTGAGGCAAAGGCAAATTTCAAAGAGTTTCGAGAGGCGGTGGGGGACTCTATGCCTATCCTCGCAATTAGTGCAAAGTATGGCTTTAACGTAAAAGACTTGTTAATAGAGCTGAGGAGGCTTTACGATGAGAAAAGTGCTAAAAAGATTGTTGAGGTGGTGGAAAAGTATGAGCCTGTGAGAACGCAGTATGTTAAAAAGGACTGGAGGAAAAGTAATGGTAGCGATGAATGACGTGTTATAAATTAATGAAGGAAATAAATCTTTATTTTCACGCGAAATAATAACCGGAGATAAGTTACATTAGCCATTGTTTGCATTAACTTTGTAATTAGAAAAAAGTGGAAAAAGATGGCTTTGAATATGTTAAGCTTATAATTACGATAGCTTCAACTTGGCAAATTCCTCGGCTGCTTTTAGGGCTTCATCGATACCAGAGACGTTCTTTCCTGTGGCCTGGGCAGATTCTGGTTTACCACCTCCTTTTCCGTCGAGGATCTGGAATGAATAAATTTGGCCATGAAATTTGTATTTATAGAAAATTTATATTTTAATTTAAAAGGACTACACACCTTAGCAGCTTGTCCAACCCACTCATTAGCCTTCAACCCCTTTTTCACAGCATCCCCTGAGCAGTTACTCAAACAAAACACCTTTCCAGCATCCTCATCAACAGAAAAGAAAATAGCACTTGTGGCTGGACTCAAAGCTTTCACTTGTTTCAGCGCAGCGTCCAGTGCTTTTGTGTTAGACTGGGCGTTCAGCAACTTAACTATAAACCCATTCTCAAATTTATTCTCCGTCAGCAGCGTTTTCACATCTTCAACAATCTGTGTCATTTGCTGTGCCTTGTTTGCCTTGTCCATGTCATCCAGTGATTTCTTCAACTCCTTGATTGAGTTTCTCAGGTCATCTTTTTTCCAGTACGGGATTTGAGACGCAGAGATCTCATCGTTGAGTTCGGTTATCTTGCGCTGGATCTCTTTTGGTGGGGTTGATGATGCAGAGTTTTTCAAATTTGTTACTGCTTGTTCGAGAAGAGCAGCTTTCTTTAAGGCTTTCGTGGCTTCGGGTCCTGTTAGCGCGACTATTCTTCTAATTCCTTTAGCTATAGCTTCCTCAGCAGAGATGACAAAGTCGCCCACGTGAGCAGAGCGGAGGAGATGGCTATTGATGGGAACGTTGTTTATTAATTTTGATAAAAAAAAATAACGTAAAATATAACAGGTTATTTAACAAACTTACGTTCCACCGCAAAACTCAATGGAAGTATTCAAACCCTTTGGGCTAGTAGGATCACTCTCGAGTTCCTCGACAGGAACCCCAATAGACACCACTCTGACGGGATCAGGATACGCCTCGTTAAACACAGCCCTCAACCCTTTGATCGTTTTCGCTGATGCTAATGAACTTTCCTTGGCGTACACGGGCACGTCAGAGTTGACCATTTCTTGGGCTATTCTCTCTGCTTCTTTCACTTGCTTCACGGTCATGGCACTCTACAAAAATACAAGTCGAATATAAATATTTTTAAACTGCAAACTAAAGTTTAATGTTATTCGTAATTAAATATCCTATTATACCCACCTTATTAGTAAAATCAAACCGCATCTTATCAGGCGCAACAAGAGACCCCTTCTGATCCGGCTCCTCCGCCAAAACACTCCTCAAAGCAAAGTTGAGAATATGCGTCCCAGTATGATTATTCATAATATTCTTCCTCCTCTCCCCATCAACCTGCAACTTCATCTCATCTCCAACAGAGATAGTTCCCTCAACAGTTCCAATGTGGAGAACGTACCCACCCCTCACCTGAGTATTTTTCACGAGAAGCTCTGTATCCTCCTTGGAAAGTGAGGTCATGAATCCCTCGTCGAAGATCTGACCACCTTGTTCAGCGTAGAAATTTGTCTGGTCTAGAATTAGAGCTACCTGCTGTCCTGAGGTTACTTGGTCTACGAACTGCTTTTGGTAGCGGATTGCTAGTACCTTTGCGTTCGTTGTTGGGAAGTCTGGAAAGTAATGAACATTTTAATTAGTTAATAGCCTCATTCTCAATTCATCATAACACTTACAGCTTATGCATTAATTATAAAAACCTCACCATAACTCGCAGCATCAACAGCAGAATACTGGTACTTCAACAAATCATTCGTACTAGGAACCCCCTTCGACTGCAACTCATTAATAGCATGTACATCAAGCGCCAACGTATCATCCTCCCCAGCACCTTTAGCCTGAGAGATCAACTGAGCCCTCTTCTTAGCCTCCTCATAAGCCACCATATCAATACTCAAACCCCTCTCTTCACACATCAACTGGGTCAAGTCAATAGGAAACCCATAAGTGTCGTACATCCTCCAAGCGACATCACCAGGTAGAGTTTTCTCAGCAGCTGGAAGCTTGGAAACAGTCCTCTCCAGTAGATTCTTTCCCCTGTTGAGTGTCTTGAGAAATTGAGCCTCTTCCTCGTTTATCACGTCCATGACGGATTGAGGGTCCTTTTGGACCTCTGGGAATGTGTCGCCGAGGAGTTGTACAACAACGTTGACTAACGCAGCAAACGTTCCTCGCTTTCCACCTAGTTTTTCTATCGCGTAACGAATGCCACGGCGGAGGATACGACGGAGTACGTAGCCTCTTCCGGTGTTGTCAGGTCTGCCACCGTCGGATAACGCGATGGTGAGTGTGCGGACGTGATCAGCTACTACACGGTATGCCATGTCGATACCGTCGCTGTCGTCTGATCCAACTTTTCCTGTGTAAGCCCTGGCTCCAGTTGCCTACGATCATTTCAAAATTAAATTAAATTACGTTTATTCATTGACAAGTTGAAATCATTCCAATTCAAACTCACCTTTTGGATCGCCTCAAAAATAGGAACAAAAAGATCAGTATCGTAGTTTGACCGCTTCTGTTGAACAACAGAAACGATTCTTTCCAGTCCCATTCCGCAATCAATGTGCTTCTTTGGAAGAGACTTGAGTGTTCCATCAGACTCCCTGTTGTACTGGATAAACACGAGATTCCATACTTCCAGAACGTCAGGGTCATCCATGTTAACTAGACTGGAAGCATTACGACCCCCAATCCTGTCAAAGTGGATTTCGGAACATGGACCACACGGACCGGTGTCACCCATTTCCCAAAAGTTGTCTTTCATGTTGCCTGGGAGGATGTGCTCTTCTGGGACGCTGTAGAAACATAAGGATTTGTGTCATATATTTTTTCTATGTAAAATGACAAGCAATTGGTTTTTTAAACGAACCCAAGTTTAAGCCAAAACTCCTTGCACTCCAGATCCGGTTCCAACCCAGCCTTCTCTTCCCCTCCAAAGTACGTAACGTAAAGCCTGTCCCCGGGGATCTTCATAACAGAAGTGAGCCATTCCCAAGCCCAACCGCAAATTTCCTTCTTGAAGTAATCTCCAAAAGACCAATTCCCCAACATTTCGAAAAACGTGTGATGGTACACGTCTTTTCCTACATCTTCCAGGTCGTTATGCTTTCCACCGGCACGGATACATTTCTGGGTGTTTGCCACTCGGACCCATTTTGCTGGGAAAATAGGAAAGAGAAGTTGAAAGCATATCATACATTTAACACTAATCATAAAATTAAACATGGCAGCACATTTATATTACCCATATCACTGTTAGGATCCACACTTCCAAGAAAGATGGGCTTGAACTGGTTCATCCCAGCGTTGGCGAACAAAAGAGTAGGGTCATCCAACGGGATCGTGGAGCTGGAGTGGACGTAAATGTGTTGCTTAGACTTGAAAAAGTCTATGAAGGAGCTGCGGATGGCAGCAGTTGACAGGGATGAGTCCATGGTTTAATTATTTTACTGTACACCTGGATTTAAAAATAAAACATGTTTTGAAACCTGGCACACACCAACTCTATCATGTACACCATATGGCATTTCCTATCAAAGAATTACGATTACAACTCCTAATTACAGTCCTTCAAACGAGGAAACCTGACATTTTCTCAAACACCGTACCTTTTAGATTTAATTACTTATTGTCTCTTTATCCTATATTTTTGAAATCTCCAAAAATAACCAAACTATACGCAAAGAGAAAGGAACAATCCCCGCTATAAATACAAGTCACAATGTGCTACTGTTGTAGTTACCTAAAAAGATCTGACGCAATCTGGGTTTGCCGTTGACAGTATGGCAGGTACGCACTTTGCTTTTATGTCGCAATAAGGTCCCCGTTGAAAAAAATTGAGATCACTGTTTAAAGGCCCCTTCTGTGACGCAGACGCACAAAGGCGAGGATATTTTGAAAGCAGCTGTTATTAGTTCACTCTCTGTGTGACAATTGGACAGTTAGAGAGGAGGGGATATCACATTTAGCAATGTAGGCAAAAGTAAGCACACTGTAAACTTGATCAAAGTGATCTGATCAGCAGCAAACGAAGCCGGCATGTACTGCAGTGTGGGGCTATGTCAGTTTTTTGTGTATTTCGGATGTTACATGAACTGGTATGCTATGCTTTGCAAATAGTGCAATGCCAAATGCAGCGTAACTTTTTATCACTCAAGATGCAAATTGATGCAATGCAGGATCACTTATTGTCAAATTGCATAATCTTCTTAATTTCAAGTTTAATGAATCGACCATTTGCAATTGAATTGATGCAGTATGTATTTAAGCCAAGAATGAACAAAAAAATCGAATTCTTAATATCAACCAGCAAAATTAATTTTTTAATTGCATTTAAAACTCTGTTTTCTGACAAGTAACATGTTATTGCTTTGGATTCTTCACTTTATATGCAAATGTATAACACATTTTGATACCAAATTAAATCTTATTGTCGAATAATCACGATTAAAGCTAATACAAGACGCACATCATGCAAAGAGAAAGAAAGAAGGCCCTCAGCAAAATACTTGAAAGGGTCCTTTGAACTTTGGATAAGTTTTCCATGATAATCTGCAGAACATTTGTTCGAAAGACTCTAGACTGTTGGAGCTATCTGCCTGAGAAGCTCGGAACTGCTATGTAGCCCAAATAAAGTGTTTAGTAACGCCACTCCGTAGCCAGTTGCTCTTTCGCCCTATTTTAAAGATAACAAAATTGCAGGTTTTACGGTTGCAACTTGCAACACATAAATTTGGTAAAGGGAATTATGCTGTGAAACTTACAATCTCTGCAGGCGAAGCAATATCAAAATGGACCCAAGACCCAGGAAAATCAAAACCTAGATGGGACAGGATGAAGAGCCCGGCACAAGACGACTGAGCGTTACCTCGATCCTGTGGAGATTTAATGAAAATGTTAGAAAAATAATATTTTAACTTGCAATTTTAAAACGGTATTTTTCTTACAGCAACAGAATTCTTCATATCCGCAACAGCAGAAGAAAACTCTGAAAAGTGGAGTTCAGGGCTGAACACTAACGGAAATACAAGTTCCCCAGATGCCTTGCCTGCTTCTGCTCCTAGGTTTTCAAATGTTTCCGAGTTGGTCAGTACTGCAGCGTGGTACTTTCCTGTGGCGATGCCCTGGATAATTTAGTTCGTTAATTACTTTCCATTAAATGATAATTAAGGTGCTATAATAAATTTCGAAAAATATGAAACGTACTTGAGCTCCAGTAAGAGTGGCCATGTCCACGATGATATCAGCTCCTAAATCATTCTTGGCGTACACCACACCATCGGCAAGTACTAGCCTTCCTTCAGCGTCGGTATTGTTTATTTCGACCGTTCTATGATTTATATTATATTCAGGTAACCGTACAGCATTACATAGCTATTGCTATTACGAATCTTAATTCACTCACTTCTTAGAATACATCGTTATCACATCATCAGGCCGAGTGGCTCTCTCCCCAACAGAATTCTCCGCAAGGCACAAAACAGCATGCAAATTTTCCTTGAATCCTTGTCTAACCGCCAAGTAAAAAGCGTTCAGGATTGCAGCTGCACCTCCACAGTCTCGTTTCATGGAACACATTCCAGTCTACAAATACAAGTACAAAATCATTAAATCCAGTTCACATCCATGTATGCAATGCTTTTGACCTCCCCTCTCACCTTTGACTTGATGCACAAACCACCAGTGTCAAAAACGATACCTTTCCCAACCCAAGCGACATTCTTAGTTGCACCAGCCGGTTTATGACTAAGAACAACAAGTGCAGGTGGATGCTCAGCAGCTCTTCCCACACTGTATATCCCTCCTAATCCCCTCTGTTTCAACTCTTCACCTTGAATAATCACAGGCGTAATTCCTAGCTCACTCGCAATTAACTTGGCTTCCTATCAAACATAACACATTCCAGTTAGACAAATATTCCACATTTGCATCCCAAAGAATATACCTACTCACCTCAACAAACGCATCCGTATGCAACTCATTAGCAGGAGTATCCACCAACCTCGCCGCATTCCTCACAGCCTTGGCGGTATCCTCAATACACCCAATCTCCTCTTTACTCAACCCACCCTCCTCAACCCTAAACTCCCCTTCCACCCGACTAACAACCAAAAACTCGACATTGACAACCCTCGTCTCCCTCTTACCATTAACATCAGAACAACTCCCCTTACCCCCCGAAGTCTTCCTCGAGTACAGAGGAAACGCCTTTGCAACAGCAACAGCCGAAGCAAACACCGCACTCTTCTCACAAACAACAACGATATTCTCATTATTAGCCGACCCGTTTCCTCCAACAGCCGATCCCTTGATAAGCTTAGTTAAGCTGTGTGCCCTTGACGGAGTATTATGTCGGCTGCATCCTTTTGGGAGTACTAGAACTGTGGCGTTGTTCAAGTACAACGGGACCGAGTCCGTTGGTGATGGGTTCAGGTTTGACAACGCCAACTTGTACGTTTCTTCGTTAACACGTGGGTCTAGTTTACGCTGGAGAACTTTGTACGCGACAGACTGGAGATGGGCTACTTGGCCAATTATCACTGTTGGGGTTGTCTGGGGATCGGAGGATGTGAGGGAGGAGGGGCCTCCAGGATGGAACTTTATTATTGTGTTGGACATTTTGTCTAAATTGAAGTGTGCTGATGATGTTGAGAAGAGATGGATTGGTGACCTATAAATAAAGAGAGTCAGAAAGTTATAATCATTTGATCTAATTTAAAGCATAAATAAAACAGTTACTTGACTTGTTATTTACCTGACGTAATTAAAATTTCGTCCTTGTACTTTGTTCAAATTGATCCGAATTCCTACTACAACTACTCTTTGAAACAAGCTTTTGGACATGTGACGATGTTGTCTACCTGTTTGTTAATTAAATGTACATATTCAAATTACAAACCTGAATCACGTCATTTTGTGTCATGTTAATTATAATAACGTTTACATCACCTCACCTTTTATCTACCGACTCTTTTCACCTTCGCGAAATGTCAAAATAATTTGATTAGACTTAACAACAGCAATCCAACATCCAGCGGAAAAAACACGCTGTTGTTGGTCGGCTTGTTGTCCTAAAAACTATCAAAAAAAACAAAAGAGAAAAATGAGTTGGTAACATCAACATAAGTTTAGCTCTACGGTATGACCTGCCAGTTTG
>JAQFZH010000544.1:0-30688 GCA_034695485.1 Entomobrya nivalis | reverse complement strand
CCTGTATAATCCCTCATTAAACTTACCAAAAAATTAAATAGCTTTACAAGGAAATTCTCATAACCAAAATATTTTTTTAAACCTGACGAGTAATTTGTTTCTACTAAATTGTATTTTTCTTTGTGTTAATTATATGCATTAATAAAGTTCATGGAAATGTCTGCTAACAAATAATTAAGCTATAAATATTCATTCTCATTTTGTCTTTCGAAGTATATTTTTATTTTTCATATACAGCATAAAATATTCATATTCTACTAAACTAGTTCTAAAAATACTTTATTCCAAAGTAGTAGTTCAGGTGGCGACTTTTCCTGAGATTATTTAGAAATTTTTCATACTAAAATCTTATGATACAAATTTTTCCATGCATGAAGTTTTTTAAGCACCGTATTTTTAAAACTCTTTCGGTGTCCCGTCATTTGTCGGAATATTTAAGGCCGACCGACAGAAGACCAAACGACAAAAGCCCGAACGACATTTTACAGAAATGAACACGAAACCGAACGACAAAAGACCGAACAGTAAATATTAGACGAAATGACATCCGATGCAATTACGGCATGCTTATCATATAGGTACTCAACAGCTTGGCTTATCTTAAAATTACGATTATTAAACATGATATCTCTAGCTCAGTTAAATTTTTTTGATTATTGGTGTTCTCAGTATTTGGTTGAGGAGTATTATGTATATCTCTTGTCACATTATATTTGTAAAACACGCACTGATCTCTGCTTTAATCCTGTAATGTGATCTTATCACTACAAACCATACTCCGATGGTCACAATAAAAATATGTTGCAAATTTTTTTTTGCGTGATAAATCAATTGAAAATCCTTTTTTCAACTGGGGAATTCACATTGCTAACTTGAGTTCTCACAACAAAATGAAGTTAAGTTTTCCAAAGTTCAGAAGCTATTCCTGGCCAGGTTTATGATAATATGCATAAACTTCAGTTTTCGGTCATATGTCGTTATTAATTCGGTAAAGTGTCGCTCGTTCTAAAAGTTTCGGACTTCTGTCGGTTCAGTCTTCTGTCGTTCGGTCAGGTGGCCCTACACCCTCTTTCGATGATGCAATTGAGTCGCTATTTTATATATTTTAGTTTATTAAAACGTCAAAGGCACACATTTGAGTGTTTTTTCATACACGTTTAATAGCTCAAAAGTTCATTGGCTCTACAGTTTGCTCTCAATCCTTGTAAAATCATCACTGTAATTACACGGAACACGAAAGTTAATCAGAATGCACGGGGTAAAAGTCTACACGTGTATAATACAAAATGGTAAGTTGCTTATAGGTCCTATCAAATTTCCCTAGTTTCCATTTACACCTCGCCTTTCATAATTACTTGTTTGATACCCAAAGAGAACCCTAGTCATTGAAAGCTGCTTACGTATTGCTTTGAAAAGTACTTAATCAGAAGAACTGTCATCTGAACAGTTTTTAACGATGTATCGTTCTAGAACAGTAAGACCTAATTTATGACAAGGATTGCTCACGTTCACCTTTTGATACTCGTTTATATTACATTTGAAATATTACAAGAAGATCAAACGAAAATAATTAAAGCATGGCTGAACCAACGACACCAAGTGCTATATTAATTCATAGATATGGCCAATGAACTTTGCAGCTTGCATAATAGAATTATGAGATGTGCGAAACTTACATATTATGTTTAATGAGAGAAAACGGGTCTCTAATAATCGTCTTAAGGCCTCCGTATACTAAACCATTATAAAGAACGCATTGATTTTTGTTTTTCATTAGTATGCATTCAGCCAATAAACAATACTACACCATTCCATAGAACAAGCCGGTCGCTCCAAAACATGAATATTTAGGACAACCAAATACAGCAGTTCAAAGTTCATTGAGTACACTGTTGTTGGGCTCATTTACTGGGACCAAAGATACCCAGCCTACTCATAAAACAAAACTTTTTCCAATATCGAAATCCAACTTTGCATGCAAAACTTTTAAAAATTACAACGTAGCATGGCTAAGTTAACAGAAAAACATGCTTGCCATTGAACCCTCCAATCCGTTCATGGTGTTCACTTAATCATATGAAGGACCCCTTTGCTTTGTAGAAATGATTTTCACACTAGTTTTTTTAAAGGGGACATTGAGCTTCATTCAACTTTTCAAATTTTGTTATCATGCTGATCATTTTCCAGTTATCTACAATTCGGGCGAAACCCATTTGTGAAAACGGTTGCTATTTTTATATTTAGTATCGAAGAAGAAAAACAGTATGTTGTCTCATTTGTTCATCTTTTACATCCTCTGTCTTTCTGCTGAGCTTATACAAACTCAAGATTAGATGCTTTGCTTAATTCATTTAAATAACATATGGGAATCTTACTATCTGGTAGGCTTAATGAAGTATAAAATAAAAAGGGATATTATATACTAAGGTTCTCTGACAACAAAACACCTTTCATTCCAAACAAAACATTCGTTTTTAGCTTGAAAATGAATTATATAAATCAACAACCACTACTTTATGATTTCTCACAAAAGGTTTGGCACACGTTTCTGAGATTAATGGAAACATTAACAAAAATTTCGCTCCACTTTGCTACATATTTACTGGTTAAAATTAAAATCAACTCGGGTTACTTTTTATCATTTTAATCATAAATGTAACAAAAATGTGTCGAATTCCTAAATGTCGTCGTTACTGTAACAGCAATAGTTAAGCACGTAAAAGACTTCGTTTTTACACGTGCACTAAAAAATTACGGCCTTTTGCGATTATTTTGAAAACATCAACAGCAATTTTATAAAACATATATGCACGTAAAAAACTTCTTTATTCTATTTACATTTGTATTTTCTGCATGATAGAAAGCCAAGCTTGAGTGAAATGGCAATTACGACAGGCAACATGAATCTAAAAATTTGTTCGTTCGTTTGGCCTTTTTTTCACGTCGGCTTAAACATTCCACATGAAAACGTGAAATGTTCTCTGCAACCTAAAGACTGAGCTGTATTGTGTCTGCTATGCACCACAAAGTTTTAAGCAATAAAAGATGTAGTTTTTCAGTTATTCCGAAGCAATGAAACTGTAACTATATTTCTTTCCATGTTTGAAATTAGACAACCTGTTGGAAGAACTGTGACTATGAACTATGGATTTTAAATAAAAGCCATATAAACAAGTGATTAGACAAGATCACGTTTTACAAATGATAGTGTTGGAGTGACATGAAAAAATTATAGAATAGAAGGTAAAGACACGTGTCGTATGTGTTCTAAATTTCATAGATAAATAGCTGATGATTTTTTACGCGAGATGAAATTACATCACAAATTATGTTTATATAGTGTACGTAACTCGTTCAAAACATTTAACAAATGTGACATTGAAATTTTCTGACTTTTTAAAAATTAGCTAAGGCAATATTGCTATTAAGTATATTTTTTATTAAATATAGTATAATAAATTAATTATATTTTTAGTGAAAATGATATAACAGATTTGAATTTGACTACTTTTCTTGCACGTTCGTCATACGTACTCACATATAACGTGGGTGTCAAATGTTTTTATCCCAACCGCAACTTACATTGTTCCAAAATATTGGAAAGCTACTTTGGCTCATGGTTCATACTCATATTTAAATATGTGTCATTTTTATGGATTAATGCAGCGATATATAGGTAAAACAGGTAAATAAATTCAAATGAATATACAAATTGTTTATAAGAAAATACTTATTACATTTATATCTTGTCATTATTATTTGTCATCCATAAAAACTTTTGTTGACGCGTTTTTACAAAGTGTTTTAAATTTATTGTTGAAACTTGTTCATATTTTTTCGTAAAACACAAAGTTGTCTAGTTGCGGATGACTTCGTATCATTTGTTTCTTTCGTGTTTGCAGGATATGATTAAATTTCAGGTACTTTCTCCTATAAATTTGAAAGTTTTTACGTTAGTGCGAATTTTAATTCGACTAACATTGTAATTGCAAACTTAAAAACTTAATAGTTTTAGGGGTTTTATCTAGTCTAGTACACTTATTGCAGTGGATTTTGCTGCAACTGAATTTTTATGGTAACTGCTTCATCCTTCTAGTTTCCACGGATGTGAACTCTATCTTAAATGAAGTAAAGTAGTAGTACTGCAAAATATACTACTACGTATATAATCTTCGTGATGATCCGTGTTTGGCATATATCCAAGTTGGATTTTCTAAAGGCCACGGAGAATAAATAGAATATACGTAAATAGTTGCAGAAACATCATGAAACTGACCTTCTTGGTTTGGCTTTGGGCATTTAAATGTTTGAACTTTGGCAGCTTTTGTAATGTTTCGTGTCGGATTATTCTTCTTATGGCATTTTCCACCAGGCTATTTTTGCATGTATTTTTTTGTTAGCATTTTCCCATAGAACCGAATTTTTGTATTTAATGCAGCTATACAATAATGTTGATATTTTTCCAGATTTCCCTTATCGTAACATAACTTTACTTGTAAAGTGGTTTTATTCACAACCATATATTTATGATTCAATTTTTGAAATGATTCTCAATTCTTTTACTATCAGCAGCAAAGGAAACTATGGAATTTACTAAAAGATTCAGTACTGTTGAATGTAATCGATTTGTCTAATTCTTAATGTAAAAAACTACAATACGAATCAATGAACTAATAAAGCCATTTCAAAGAGAGTAGACTTGGCTCAATAAAACCAAATAGAAGCTTTTTCAATGTGCGGTTTTAAAAATGATTTATCTATGTATTCATTTGGATCCAGGCAAATAATATTCCATGCAAAAAACTGAATGCAAAATATTATGGGATAAATGATAGTTATATTTAAAAATATTATTTTTCTTTGAGCAGAAATTTGAGCAGCCAAGAAATGTAATAAAACCTTCGAAGATACCAACTTCATACAATAAAATAGAACATCCTTGCATTACCAAACATTATTCGGAGTTACAAAAAAAATTGAAGTCAAACGTAGACGAAAGATGAAATACCACAATATTTGTTTATTCTTTAAATCCTAGTCTGGCCAATGAGTATTTGCCTTACAATTCGAAATATTCAATAATGCTGTGTAGTTTGATAAACCGCGATAAAAAATAAAATAAGTCTGTCTCATTTTTTTTTTCATCGAACTCACCACCAAATCACATATTGGCTCATCTCTCTCGTATTTCATATCCTGCGCTTCAATAAATGATGAGTCAAAAAACAAAATATGTATTTATATTATCCTTTCTTGGTTTTTAAACTGCCTAGCAAACTTTAAAAAAATACTTTTTTATAAATTCTTTGCTGCATAATTTTTATTGCATAAAAATATATTCAGAACCTGATAATTTTGGGGATTCATCACAAAGCTGTTTCAACCTGAACAGTCTAGGATGAAGTGGACTAAGGTAATATGGAATTATCTGCTTTGGTCTAATTAGTAGGCATACTTATCGTTAGTTGCCTAAATATAGTTTGCAACCATGGCTGCTATCCATATCCCCATCTAAAAATCGTCCGTTAGGACTTGCATACATGTAATGCATTGCTCAACGTTTCGACGACGTTTCAATGCATTACATGTATGCAAGTCCTAACGGACGATTTTTAGATGGGGATATGGATAGCAGCCGTGTTTACAACCATATTACTATGGTTATCCCCAATTGTCTCGCATTGTTCAAAAACTCTAAATACACAGTTTACTAGTTTTTATAAAAGATTTAAGCAAAAAAATACATAGATAATATTTAAGGCTTTGTTCAGTGACAAACGTGATTATTCTAGGAATTTAATATAATATTGTGTTTCACTGGATATGTAATCCATGACTAGTCACACATATTTCGGTCAATGTGAAATTTTAGTCTATTTTATGGTCCACATTTTTGCCAATACGATGCAATGTGACAATAGTTCTTACGCAATTACCGATCTTTAGGTATAAAACTGGTAATGTCCGATTGGGATTTTAAGGTACTATCATTCAAGAATAAATTTAATGACCAGCGCTGTAATTTGTACTCACGACAATTCATTAACAGATAATTGTGTGTTAAACGGGATGTGATCATTTTCGAGCTTGATTGGGATGAAGTGTTACATGGGAAGTACAATTAACTCATATAGAGCTTCGAAAAATGATCACAAAAATAGTTACAAAATGTTATCTTATGTTACAAAGATTACGTTATATTAAATAGTTCAATAGCTTGATCAACAGCAGCATTTCAGGGTATTAAAAACTTTCTAGTCGTTTGCTATATATACGCATTATTAATTCTGTTAACATCTTCATTTAGTTTTACTGGATATGTTATTCCTTATCTTCTATATGTATAGGCCCTTGCGTCTTGCAAGGTAAAAACTTATAAAGCGTGCAGTTAAATTAATTGACCAACCGTGACCCGTATTATTTATAAGATTAAATTTGATCTTTCCACAAATAAATCCATTGTAGGCATACCTAAACGTTTTTTCTCTGAGGTCTAATAATGCTACTAATAGTCTAAATAAAGCTTCAATAAAACGTTAGTAACGTTAGTTAGTAATGTTTTACTTTCTTTTACATAAATGTTTACTTGATTACATGACTTGAACGCAATTTGGACTCAAAAATCGAATGATAAACAAACATTGTTTTGTCAAACGAAATTTTGGTATATTTTTTTACCAAATTTAATATTCTAAACTCATTAAGAAGTCGTTTAGTTAATATTGGAGCATCCATTTGTATCCATCCTTCTAACCCGGTCATCGTGTGACCAGAGTTTTGCCTTCTTTTTATTTTGTTATCAAACAAAATGAAAAATCAATTCAGCTCTCAACCAGACGTTGCTCCAGACTAAATTTAGTATTTACACGAATGTTTGTAATATTGCAACATATTTTTTGTGTTAGATTTAAAACCACACGTGTTATATCATATGTAATCACGATTGTCCGACGATTTGCCAAAACGACGGTGCACCAAATTTGCATTTTTTCGAAGAAAATCACCTTGCTACTTGAAGTACGACATTTGACCAAAAAAATATTTTTCTGATACGTCGATTGACCAAATTACAAAAATATGCTTACGACGTCTGGCCAAAAGAAATATAAATGACGAACGACAGTTAGCCAAATATTTTCTAAATATTGATAAGTTTCAAAAATTTCACGAATAAGAATCGTGTTTAATAAAAATACATATTAAAATCAATCCTACCATAAGCGACTTTATCAATCTAATACTTGGCATTTTTCTTATACCAAGTTTGTTACCCTTGCTTATTGTTCCAATGCAATTGGATTCCTAACAGGGTTTTACCTAACTGAATGAGTTTTAAACTTAAATGCTTACGACCAGCTTCCTTGAAACAACATTGACAAACATTTTACCGAAACAATTTTTGTCGCTACTGTTGTAGTCAATCCGCTGATCATAATTTGGGGCAAATGCGTAGATAGGAAGAACGCTTTAACAAATGGAATTTGTATACTTCCTTTATATTTGCTGACAGAACGACATCATTTCTATCCGCATGCATTGAATATATTTAATTCTCAATTTGGGAGCATAAATTCTATCGGATAAAGTTAGATCTTTACGATATATTTAAGGGGACAGTGTAAAACGTTAAATGATTTCATTGTGATCAGAAATTAATTTCATTAATTCGTGGATGATATTTTGTACTAAAAATATATTGACTGAGGGAAATGATACACAATGTGAACGTTGTTTGCAATTTCAGGTATTTTATAAATTACTTTATGCCTAGATAACATATTTTTTGAATTGGTGAAATGTCGTCAACCATAAATTATTTTTTGGTCTAACGTCGTTAGTGAAAAAATTGGATTTGGCCAAGTGTCGTCGCCCAAAAATTTGCTTTCGGTTAAGTGTCGTTCAAAAAAATTTTTTTTGGTGAAGTGACGTTGGTCAAACGTCGCTTTGGCGAAGCGTCGCGCCACGGTAATTACATATGCACTGTTTCTTTTTCGTAATAAATAATGGATTCGTACATAAGACCGATACATAAGTCTTCACACCTGCCTTTCTTTACAAAGCACATTGTTCTGCTAAGCGGAAAACGTTTCTTCAATTAAGTTTAATTTTATTGTGCAACTACATAAGATTCCACGTGGGAATTATATCCTTATAAAACAATTAAATTGCGTCCACATTGCTTTACAAACGAAATTGCTTTATAACACTACATTCATATGTTAACTAAAAATAGCTTGTATATATTGCTACAATACGTAACAACATCCCATTTCATTTGCCAGCGTTATACATCACTTACATGTACACTAAAGAGATCTAGTATATCAAATTACAACATCTTGTTACAAATTAAGCAATGCGTCATTGAAAGACAAAGTAACAATAATGAAAATGAATTGTTTGGGTCATATTCTGAGCTTCAATTCTCCAGAAATGTCTCATTAAATAAAACAATGTAACCTTAAAGATTCCCACGCAAATGATGTTTTGTGATAATTGTACTGATGTCCTATATTAAATTGTTTTTTAACTTAAATTAGCTATAAATTTCTTAATAATTTGGGTACCCAAGTACAAAGATTAAGCAACGATGTTTTCATGGTTTGTTAAATCACGAGCAAGTTTCTAATTTTTCGAACAATATGATTTCGTTTAGGTTTCCATGATCATCATCACTTGTTTAAGTTGCAAGGTAAAACGTGTGTATTTATTGTGACGTTATTGTACGGACGCTGGAACTCCATAAAGATTTGTTTTGAAAGAGAAGAGTTTAATGAAACGGCAATTACTTTATTAAATGATATTCTATGTGTCATAATGAATGCACAGGCTTAAACTCGACATTTGTACTTGATGTTACCTGTCATTTGGTTAGGATTTTAAAATTGAATCAATCGAAATTTTGCAAAACGAATGACCAAAATAAATAAATCTTTGTTATTAACTTTGATATAGCAGAATTTAAGTGACATGTTGAAGTAGTCACTTAAAAGCTTCTTCTTGTTCAAGTAGTCCATGACTTATTTAGAGTGCAATCCTATTTTCAACCAACTTATTTTGGAGCGTATGAAATGCGTACTTTTATCATTTACTGACATTTGAAAGGATCATATTCAAATTTAACTAATTGTAAGTATCGTATTGTAAGTAATTAAGTATGTCGTCATTGTGATCTGTTTAAAAAGTAGTATACTTGATTCAACCAAAACATAGTGTGAAATAAGCCAATATGCAGATTTTCCTTCTTTTTTAAATCAAACTTTCTCTGGATAGTTCTTACGTAGGATAAAACAGTGCTTAAACAGATGAAGAATGCACTCAAAATGTTCATGCCAGCTTCTCTGTCGTATGTGATCTCTAAGATTCTATCACATTGTGGTGCTATATTTTTCTTGAGCTCAGTCGCGCACAGACATTTCTCGTGTTCGGACGTACTTTCTCTACAGATATGGATCCACATAGCTGCTACGTCTCCCAATGTGAACTGTGTCTAACATGTTTCTCATAAATCTGGTGGTAGCTGATTTATTTGTCCTATGCTTTGTGTACCTTCAGCACTCTTGGAGCATATTATTGCTCGTAAGTCATAATGGTCATAAAGTGTTTATATGCTATTTTTGCAAAGACCATTAAATGAAACCGGTTTCCCATTCCAATATTTACTTTCTGCTACTCCTTTTTAACTTCATAACTCCAACTAATACATACCGAAATCATAATAAACGTGATCATACTATGATGACTATACTGAATAAGCATTAAATGTTGTTTTATGAATAAAAAATGTTTTATTTGACACACTTCAGACCTCATGAAGGACCCAAGGTTCAAAACATAATTACTTCCATGACTTCCGTGATGAGCGTGGGTGATGTTTAAACACTTAATGCATAAAACATGCATGTAAAATTATCGAATTCCTTATGTTTTTCATATAACATATTATTGTTCCCGGATTACTAAAGCTCGGACGAAATTAATACTATTCACTCTGCTCGTTCTTATATGAGCTGTCGTATTTTTGAAAAACACTTACCTCAAATGTCTCACATGCTTTTGTTTTGCACAGAATTCTCAATTTCATACTGGATGTTATGCGTACTTGGAACACATTATAAGTCGCCCACGCGACTTCTGCAGGGAACGTTGTTGTCAAAGGCATGCAAATGTTAAACTAATGTTATCTTGACCAGTCACGGATTTGTCTGGGAGAATATCATAAATAAACTATTCAAGAAATTCATTAACTTACTTCATATTCAGTTCGAAGAACAAACAAACATTCTACAAATGTTTTGAACTTAAAGTGTTCGAACTATTTTGGTAATGAGTTTCGCATCACGTTGTATCCCTTGAACTTTATGTATTCATATTATGTCTACAGGTGTACAATGTACCGTGTTGGATTTTGATGATTTCATATAACCAGCAATTCCTCTATAAAGGTCACTGATCATGTTAAGGAAAGATAGTATCCTGTATATTTTAGCAATTACGCAAAATGAACTTAAATTCACTTTACAACTTTATCAAAACAACTACTCTGTGCATCAATGCCTCGACGTTTTTCACTATAGGTTCATCAGTAGAATGCCAACGGAGTAAAATGATTTAATTGATAATTATTACGAAGATGAAATCGTAGTTATGCATTTAGTTTGTTTGTCTGTTCGTCTGTACTCGCTCTAAATTCAAAACGGTTTGACCGATTCTCTTCAAGCTCGGTATATAGACTCCTAAGGTCAAGACCTTCATCGCTAGTGATTTTCAGCGCAATCGGTTTAACGGTACAGGAGTAACGGTCAATTAACCACTACATGCTTTTTAAATAGGCGGATTTTTTATTGCAATAATAGATAGATTGCAATATTGTGATCAAACTTTGTCAAGACATTCTGGTCTACAACTCATTACTTTTTGAATTAACAGCCAGTTAACGGTTAAATAGATGTCGATATCAGACGGGTGTCAGATTACATGTCATTACATATCGTTTCGTGTCAGAATATATTCAGATTCATCTTCGTGTTTTCTTCATGTCTTGACATGACTTGTTTTCACTAAATTGATTTTTATGGATAAAGGTATTTAGGTTTGGCTTTATGTGTGATCTATTTCCAGAAATATGACAGAATTTAGTAAATGGGAAATTGGAGCAACTGTACTGCTTCTATCTCCAATAAGGAATTGTCCTTATTTTCGTTGACCAGTGTGCCGCAGCGTGTTCAACACTTATTTGTACGTGCTTTCTAATCAGATCTACGATTCTCTACAAGTGTATTTGTAGTATGTTTTTCCCATTCGATTTAACGCATTCCGATTTTTTTTCTAGTCTGGACTAACTAAACTAAATTAAACTAGCATTTCACCAAAGAACTGCTTGTTGTGTAATTAAACTCTGTTATTGTTGTTGATGTTTCGTGAGAAAATAGGATTTCATGACTCCATTGCTATCTTTAGGCAAGCTGTTATTTGCAAAGTCTAGAACGATAAACAAAGAAGTCAAGCATAATATGACATTACTAAAATTCTAGATAAAACACTGCGACAGCATAACCTTTTCATGTATCAATTTCACAATTCATTGGACACCATTGTTTGGTCTAAAGTACAAAGTTTCAGTTATTGAAAGTTGTGCAATTATTCGTTTAGGACGAAAACAAAAAAAAATTATACAAGCAAAATATTCATGAAAAAAGTCTTATTTTAATAAATATAAGCAGTCTTGCTGCTGCTAGACAAAAAGCAATATGCAGGTAGAAATGTCAAGAACGGGCCAACTGAGTGCATAAATGAACTAGACAAATCAATGTAACTTATATCTGGTTTACTTCACTTCCTCTTCAGCGTATATCGCCTACACAAAATTGTTCGTTGAGACTAAAAATAAGTTTTTGGTCAAATATTTGCATCCTTGGTACGTTACACAATGTTTTATAGACATAAATGTATAAGTGATAATTGTAAGTGTATTTAGTTTTGTGTTTTCGTTCAGTCTTAGTGTCCTATATTTGAAGTTTCGTAATCTATTTAAAATATAAAATGTAGGGAAAAGTCCGTCCAGGAGATTTTCATCGAAGATATTAAACGTTCCTCACACAATTAAATATGATGTAATAGTTGAATTCTAAACTAGAATGTTTTAATGCACATTCTAATGACTATATGTTAATCTGGCATAACAAAAGTTTCAAAACAAACTCATGGAAAGCTTGTCATAAATAGAAGGCTATTTTGAGAAATGTTATAAAACAAAAGCAAAAATAATATTGTATGGAATTTCATTGAAATTGAAACTATTATTTTCCAGGCAAGGTTTCAGAACATTGTATTCCATATATTGTAAAAATTGTATTTGATAACGTCATAGACTTCTAAAAATTCAGGAGCCTAAATACTTACGTAGATGTGGTCGAGGTAACAATGAAACACGTGCTGTCTAAAGCATCGCGTACACTGTACCGGAAACGAAACGGTGTTACCGTTTTCGCTTATACTTCATCCCATCTGACCAACTAACAGCGTAATCTGTTTAGAAAGAATGAGATTTTAAACGAAATTCGTTTTAGTATGTAACCGGATGATATTTGTGAAATATATTTGAGCGCCATTAAACTTAATGCCAGTATTCTTATTTTCGTGGAGTCATGACTAAAGATTTCGAGTCATAGGACGGGCTGTTTATATGTAACAGTGGTTTTATATATGCATGAAAGGTAATCAACTCTAATTGGTTGCAAGATTATACTGGTTCATATAAAGACTAGTTTGAACAAGAGCGCACGAGTTACGTTTAAATTTTCATAAACCTTTCGAAGGATTTAAACAAGTAAAACAATAGCATGAAAATTATCATACTGAATCCACATGTCTTTATGCTTCGACATTCTGTTTCCACGAAGCTCAACTTGTAGAAAAATATCTATTTTGCTAGTTAGTTGGGTATACTTTTTTATATTTATACAAGTTTACACCGTACTAACTTCGATTAGAATTCATTCGGTTCTCACACGTGTATCAATCGTACGTTCGTGCATATTATACTTCTTTGTCTTAGAAGAAATTGGAAGAGAAGTAGAAATTCAAATTGTTTTTCAACGAAGGATTTTAATAGTACATTGCTTTGCATAAAGTGTTAAAACTTTATTTTATCAAACAATTTTTTCAATGTTGAAACACCCGTATAACCCTTACTAGAAGTGAGTTTCCTTGTCTCATATATATACAATATGTATAAATAAATAACATAAAACCTTTGAGTATTGCTGTATGTAGCGTGCTATTTTGATGGCTGGCGACACACAATAACAATTCTGACAATTCCACAGTAATCCCTTAGCGGAGTGATTAAAACAAAACAAAGGGCATTAAACATTTTTGCATTCAAAAGTATATATTATATACGTATTTTAAAATATATTAATTAACTACCTCTTAGTTTTAATAAATATTTCTTAATTACATCGAATTTGTCAAATTCTGGCATGTCATTGCATAAGATAGCCTTTTGGGCATTCACAAACAAATTCCATTCATTTGCCGCAACTACGGTTTAGAAATATCGAAAATAATACACAGCGTCTTCCGTGTCGTGTGTATAGTCATCTTGTTCTTAAATTGAGATAAAACGTCACTAAAAATGTAATAAATAATAAGTGGTTTTCTAAGGCATTAAAATTATTCACGTAAAAGCACTTGCTATTGCTACACAAAAAAAAGTTTGATAATATCAACTAATTGGATTATTCCTACGTTAAGTTACTTAGGAAAATCAAATCATGTACCCAATTTGGAAAAGAGAAATCTTGCAATAGTTTACAACTTATTTCTTTTCTTTTTTGAAAACCAAACTAAACTTTGAAAGCCCGAATTTACTTTCTCCTTCTTTGAAAACTAATACTGTGTTCAATACAACTATATGGCCAGAAGATTTATCCGTTCATCAATAAGCAACCTTCATTTTCTTTCCCGCCAAATGTTTGCTTTAAAGACTACTCTGTTAAGGGAACCTTCTAATTTTCACGAAGTCAAACTTTTTCTCTGAAGATCATTTAAATGCATTTTTTGCACGCGGTGTTTATGTCTGCTTAAGTGTATGTACCACAAAGATATTTTAAGGTTTCTTTGACACGACACGAGCAGTTGTTGCATGCTATGACGCCACTTTCGGTAATGTTAATGTTACACAACAAATAACGGTTTATGGAAAAACTTCATCAAATTCGTAAACATAGAAAGAACTATAAAGTGTCATGCCTTATAAGTCGACTATGCCACCAATATATTAGATACTATGTTCTATGTAGAATGGAAGACTACTTACATACAAGTGAAACATTCACAATGAAGATGACAAGCTGCTAGAATCGTAATACACATGCAATCATATAATTTATGCATGTACGATTTTTTTTGTTCGTACAAATTATGTCTGATCATAAATAGCCAAGTAAAGATTTTGTAATGTTTTCTGCCCCGTCTAACGTCTGTATCAGACGGGGTGAACCAATACACTTGACGATCAGAGTAATATCTAGTGGCAAGTTTTGAATTTGCTTGACTTTGTGCTTTTGTGTGATATCAATTTATTCCGCCAGGGTACTGAAGTAGCTGTACTAGTCGTCAGCGTCTTTGTTGGCGTCTTTTTATGCATCTCATCTGTAATATCTACATATTGCAACGTTACATTACAAAACATTACAGTGAATACGACAAAGATAAAATGTGAGTTAATCTATTTACATTTATAATCGTGCAATAATTATAAATTGCTGTTTTATAATCAGATCTCTTGAAATAGCATTTTAGCGTTTCATGGCAGTGAAAAAACCTTCTGACGTTGAGCAAAGCCACATTTTATTGACTTAATATTTGTGTACACATTGAACATCTCTTCTCTGGTGATATCAATTTACATCAAAATTGATTTTGATGCTATAACACAAGTGATGTTTGTATCTTTATACAGTATTTAGTATCTACATACACACAGCAAATATAATGTAACGTCGAATACACGATGACCTATCATAAAAGTTACTGTTTACGTATATTATTACTAACTTACCATTTGATAACTTTAAATCTCAATTTGTATAACTTTTAAAATAAATTTTTCAAGTTTACTGTGTCCATCAGCTTATCGTGAGTGTTTTACCAGCTCTATATATGCCAGTGCTTTCCAATTCGGAGATTGAAACAAAACTGTGTTCATTATTTCATGATACATATCCATTCGAATAGTTTATACGTATCTTCAAGTAAATCAAATACTTTACACGTTGAACTTGTCAAACCATCACATTTAAGACTGAATCCATGAACAAAAATTACAGTTAAACTATTTTGTCATTTGAAATTTAAGTGTTATTGTGTTAAGCAGTATTTGCAGATTCAAAATTTCAGCCAACGACCATTTTCGCCATGGCCCTACTACTCGTCTACACAGGTAAGCCTCAAACACTGAAAAATAAACAGTTTATATTTAATGAAAACCTCATAAGGCTTAACATAAGTTTTCCAAATATACATACATACATATACATATGATCAAATGTGTCCTTTTCTTTTTATATAGTACAAAGTATGCAATTAAATTATTTTATAGTCAACTAAGCACACTCAGCAGCTTTGCTTCATGAAATAGTACCTTTCCCAAATGATCGGATGCGAAGAACGGAATCAGACCTAAATTAGCTCAGGATGCTTAACCGTTTGAGCTAGCTACTGATCATAACGTGTAACCTTTAGAGCTGTGGGTATATACTAGTGTTGCACTTTCCATGTCCTCAGTCAGGAAAAAGCTTTCCTCTTGTTTGGAAGTACTTTTTTCAATAACGAGAAAGATACCAGTTGTAAATACTTGGCACTTCATTTATTCATCAGTCATTGCTCCTATGTTTTACTGTAAGGAGGTATTCAAATTGTACTTTGTGAAAAGATTTTAAAGATCAGCCCAAAAATAATTATTTTGTTTGTCGGAAATTCAGTTTTTAAATCATTGGGCAACTTATCAAATTACTCATAGTTGTAATTCAGGATTCCAGGGTAATGTGAGAACAAGTTTTCTTTTTTAAAGTTGCGTTGGTAACGTTTTACTGTGCCAAGTTTTCTTTCTTTTCCATTTAGCATCATGTCTATATTTTCTTCTCTCAATTATCTCTTGACAAGAGCAGCTTCTGCCATTAATCATACAATCTCAACCGAAACACCTCAAGATATATTATTTAAAGAAAGTAAGTCTTCAAACAATCCTTCATTCTTAACTGACAGTGAAAGTCAAACTACTAACTACAGTTGGTATCTTCCTTCAATATTGGAGGCTGGTAAATTCTCTAATAAAGCTATTTTAAACAATTCGTTTGACATATCTAAAGCAGACAACAGGACAAATTTGATTGGTTTACCCGCCGCTACTTTAAGATCATATTTTGGACAACAAGACACGTACAAAAGTAATGCCGAAGTCCAATTCTCCAACGATACGTATCCGAACGCCGAACATTTACTTGAAAGTTGGTGGAACATTTTTGACGCCAGATACCTGAGACATGGCTGGGGATTGACAATCATTCTGATTATGGCATATTTGATAATGCTTATTGTTGGTGTGATTGGGAACGTCATGGTGATTTCGGTGGTTTTGCTACGTCCTCAAATGAGATCTGTGACGAACATGTTCATCACGAATCTGGCGGTAGCTGACTTATTCGTCATTGTACTTTGTGTACCCGCAACACTGTTGGCAAATATTTTTGCTCGTAAGTCATTAATTAACGGTTATTCCAGTTTATGTTTAAGCATAAGTAAACATTTTTTAAACTTAATTTGATTTATTAGCATTGACATAAGAAACTTATTACAGACAAATGGAAACTTTACCATGCTACAAAGCAGGCAATTACATCGAATTATCATTATAAAAAAGCTTAATTAGCTTTTTACACAACTATTTTAACGAGTTATTAGAAGATCATCTAATTAGAAACGAGTTAGTATAAAGTTTAGCTTATTTTATGGTTATTTTTTGTTTTACTTTCCAGCTTGGATACTTGGCTCGTTCATGTGTAAAGCTGTGGCATATGTACAAGGTGTTGCTGTGTGTGCTTCTGCCTACAGCTTAGCGGCAATCTCACTTGACAGGTAAGCAAAACACTCTAATTTCTCTAACACATTTCTCTTTAATATTTAACGAGCTCTCCTCATTCTAGCATTACAAACATCATAATAAGTATGATTAAATCCCATTCGTAAAGGTTCTTGATCCTTTCTTTTAAATAGATGCCAGGCAGTCTACCGAAACTACGAACGACCTCGCGGGTTTTCTTGGAGGATTTGCGTTAGAACTGTCTGCATAATTTGGGTGGCTGCCATATCATTAACTATTCCCTGGGCAGTTACATTCGAAGTGAAAGTATCAGACTACGATGGACTTCGCTACTGTGTGGAAACATGGGGGACGGAAAATCAAGGCAATGTGTACTTTCTGGTCGTTAATTTTGGAGGTTTCTACGCCATTCCCCTGTTGCTAATTTTCGTCTCAAATTGGATAATTTATTGTCATGTGATGCATCGTAAAGTTCCAGATGATTCTGCATCTTCAGCACCCTTAAGAAAAATGCACCGCGACACGAGGCGTCATGTGCTCAAAATGTTGGGCATTGTTACTCTCACATTTCTCATTAGCTGGTTACCTGTCTACGTTCTCGTCATCATTTTGAAGTTCTCAGATAAAATTAGTGAGTCGGAATACAACGTTCTAAAAATCTTAATGCCTATAGCACAATGGTTTGGAAGTTGGAATAGTGGCATGAATCCAGTTCTCTACGCATTTCTCAATAAAAAGTTTCGTACAATGTTTAAATCCATTTTGCCATACTGGTTTCCAGTGAAAGCTGTTGAAAAATATGCTGTTTCTCATAAGACCCCTAGTTTAACAATTGCATACATAGCAAGGAGTCTCGGGAGAAGTGGACCTATGAATTCTCAATATCAAACAAACATGTTTAGTAGATTCCATAAACACCAAGGAACAAAGAAAACAAATACAATGCAAACTGCCACAAATACCATATCAACGTCAGTTTCGCAAGTTTACAGTATAAGTAGCACAGAAAGTATCTTTAATGTACCAATGTCTGCACGGTCAACAACTGAATTTATAACAGGCTTATAAAGAGTATTGACTTGTACATATTTAAGAGTAGCTTCCATCAAAATGTATTATCAAGCTCATTAGTTAACCAGTAGTATTTTAGAGGGCCTTAATTTTCAAACAGAAAGTAAGATATTAAGATACCAAAAATATTACACGTGGAATTTAACCAATATTACGTCATATGTATTTGAGTGTAGTATGTATTTAACCAAGTAATAAAAAATTATATAAATAAGACTTTTTATTGTGACACCGTGAATTCTATAATTGTACATTCATTTCATGTCTAAAATAAAATAATGGGAAAGTATTTATCATGCAACTTAATTCCATGGCTTTACTCTTTTTTTAAAGTTAATTCCCTAAAAATAATCGCCCTTTTTGAACACATTTTGCAAAAAAATATGTTTATACTAAAACCTCAATGATTATTCAAATGAGCGGAACTCGTTCGTTCAGTTATAGTTTTATTTTGTTTACGTTTTATGTACCGATACCTGAGAAAAACCATACTATACGATTTCAGGACAATTATTCAATACCGATTTGGGGCATTAAAAGAGCAATATAGTATTTTCACACAAATGTGAAAGTTCACCTGTTAATTTTTTTCACGTTTCGCTTTCAGAAATTGACACATTATACCATTAAAATATGATGTAAGACATGTGAAACGCAGTTAAGAAATAAGCATTTGATAGTATCACTCAACACAAAAATTACACAAGCAAGGAAGTTGCTTAATTGGATTCCATAATCAGTCTGAATCACATTACACTTTTGATTGAACATCACTGTGTGGTATTCAATTCAAAGAAAGCATAAGAACATGAGCGTTTCCGAAGTACTCCTTTGATGATCAAACACGTGTCGTCAGAAAACCCACTCTTAAATGATTAGGGAATAAGTGTTTCTTTCTACAGTTCCAAGGGACACGTCTAGATTTACATGACAAACAGCTTTCATCGTAATAAGACCTATCCAAATGCATTCAAAGATTTGTGAAACATGATTTACAACCAGCAATTGTAATTGAAGAAGTAGTAAGCCGGCGTCATATTCAGCAGCAGTTGGTGTTATTTGAGGTCACGTATGGGCTCATTTGAGGTCATGTGTTGGGTCATCTGGGATCAAGTGCGGGGTCATTAAGTTTCATAATTGGGGTCATTTAGGGTCATGTGTGGGGTCACGTACGGGGTCATGCGTTGGGTCATCTGAATCAAGTGTGGGGTCATTAAGGGTCATAAGTGGGGGCATTTAGGGCCATGTGGGGGGTCATTTAGAGTCATGTGTGGGGTCATTTAGGATCATGTGTGGGGACATTTGTGGTCAATTGAGATTCATGTTTGATGACAATATATGATACTTCTAACGAGTTTATAGACCTTAAAATTTGACCCCGTCGACCTTTGTTGGTCAAACGTTGTGGTAAAGTAATACATGACCCTAGGATTCTTTGACTCAAGTTTGGTCCAAATCCGCCAATGCGTTCTGGACTTACATAATGAATAATTCAAAACCGCCCAACCTTGAATACATATACTACCAACTCAAGTCCAGCTTCGACTCGCGCGTCTACGCTGGGTGCACGATAGTTCAATGTTATTTTGTAATTGGCAATGTGATACATTGGACTTGAATTGGTAGTACAACTGCATGCATGCATCTACTATACTGCTTTATAAATATAAGAAGGAGTTTGCACACTGCAATTCTTAACATATACCACCACAGCGTGGTGATTAAGGCGCATGCTCCATCTGGTGGATCACGGCTTCAACTCATGCTGCGAGGAGTTGCTTTTTGCTTGCATGCAAAATACAAAATGCACCCCCGATCAACACCACCCGATCCACATCACCATATTCACATCCCCAAAGCACCTCATTCGATCCACATCACCCGATCCATATCACCAGATCCACATCCCCAAACCACCTCACCCGATCCACATCCCCAAACCACCTCACCCGATCCACATCACCCGATCCACATCACCCGATCCACATCACCCGATCCACATTACCCGATCCACATCACCCGATCCACATTACCCAATACACATCACCCAATACACAATACCCACTCGAGGAATATTATAAGTATGCCATACCAGCTTACTAATAATTATCCATTTTTCAACTACATAGCGACTTGAATATTTTAGAATCCGGTTCTAAATGTTCCTCAATTTACTAATGATGACTTTGAAACGTTTTGATTTTTATTACAATTGTACTGCAGACTCAAACGTCGTATATTATAAAACATTTCATAACACTGTATTTGTACATGTGACTATCGCGTGGGCAATAATTTTGTCTGCTACGTGACAATTATCCAAATGCAAGTACTTATGCTTTTTGCAACTTTTCTCCAAAATGTCGTTTGGATATATAACTCAGAGCACGAAAAATAATTCTACATTTAATTTGATCATCTAAAAAATTACACTAATTCATCTTTCGATTTTTTTAGTCTGTAGCTTTCTAATTATTTTAGAAGACCAAGCTGAATATTTTAACGTCAGATCCAATTTGGTAGTCTCTTTGTAGACAATATTTCTTGTGGATTTATCTAAAGGACGCATTAGTTCCGCTTTTCCATATTTTGTTGACAATCTGCTGAGATTACCAAGTCGATATGGTAAAGTGGAGTGATAGATTAGTAATTTTATTTCACCTCATCCTAAATGCGATCTGATCTGAAAATAAGCAGAGTGTTCGATATGTTTATCCGCACATCAAACGAAATTGGTATCAGCATTTAATTAATGCACATGACAACCTGCATCAAGTGTAAACATAGTTGATAGATATTCAAGACGTTTCATAGTAAACATAAATACTTCTATGAATTCATTTTCACGAAACACGTGACTGTAGATTAGTTACTAGCCGCATGAGAGGACTATGCACGTCGCGTGGACTTGGTGGCGTTACAGATCACTCGTACCTATTTAGAAATATTACACAAACTTTACTTTGCAATGATATGACAAGTTTTAGTTGCCCCCAATATTGTGCTACCAGAATATTCCACTAGTACATTTCGTAAATTAATTATATTTTAGTTAAACAATTATTCCAAAAGTTACATTCAATTATTGCCAAATCAACGAAAATGAAATCTGAGACAGTTTTTGATGTAAACATAACGTTTGTTATATATTGGAGTGTCACTGTTGTTCTTACACTTTGTTTCTCGCAATTCTCTCCAAGTTGGAATAGTTGTATTCTATGTTGAAAAACTTAATTTGTCGATTACCTCTAAAGAAGTTGGATATATGTAGATTTTTCTAACGTGTATCAAATGTGAGTACATATATATAGCCTTACATGAATTTTTATATAAAACTACACTCTACACATATAATATTAGGTAATCTTCTTTTTTTTCAGCTGTGAAAGTAATTACACGTTGGATGCTATCATATCATATGCGAGAAATTAATTTAAATGTATACATGTGATGCATGATTCATCTCACATTTCTCTTTCACCAGCAACAAATTTGACACTTTAGTTTTTGGCCCCTTTTGTTGCAAAATAAGCTACTATTTCAGCATATTTAGATAACGCAGATATTAACACTTACGCGATAAAATGGGACAAATAAATCGATGCGTTTGATGGGAAAAGTGCACACAAACAAAAAGTACAACAAATTGAATGAAACCTCTGAGATATGGAATTGCTGAAAGTACATTACCATTCGAATGAGTTTTACTCAAATTTGTGTTGTATGTCATCAACTTCACTGGAGGTTCATTCCTGAATACTTTAAGTTGACAAATCAATTTTTGGCTACGTTGATCACGTGGTTTCCATGTGAATGAATGCTGAGTCTTTTGGATAATAAGGAAATTAGCCGAAACTAGCTCAATAACATTGAGTGAATAAAAACAATTTGAACGTTAAACACGTTCTTCGAGTATCACTATAGCAGTGCTATTGCTTCAGCTGAGCTATTGGTCTGAAACTATTTTATTCCCAGAGGAAAAATTATTTTTACTTCACAAACTTTTTTACATGCTAAATATATGGAAATATTTACTAAGCTTTATTTGACTACAATAAAAATAACAATTTTATCCGGAATGTGGATCAAATTAAAAACGTAAATGATACAGTGTAAACAATATTCAACAACCTTGTTATTTCCAAATTATAAATTCCAAGGTTGGACAGTATTACTGGTAAATAAAACCACAAAAAGCCCAGAAATTTTGCAAACTAGAAGTCTAAAACGATCTCCTTTAGAAGTCTTTTAGTTTTTTTAGCATACTCCAACCTGCTTAAAATGTATATTTTTTTAGATTTAAATACGTGTTCGGTTAAAATGTGTAAAGCTTGTAAAAAGACTTGCAAGGTGAGTGCAAGGTGATATTTTTCGTTAAGTTAATTACGTACTGTCAAGAACTGAAAACTGAAGAGTACTTTTGTTTTCTCTTCTCTAAGCTGATGGCATCCCTAAGTTCTAATTTTTTTCCTGTTTCAAAAATATTCTTTCATTTCACTTGTCTTTCATAAATATCGCGTTCTACTATATGCTTCAAAGAAACATAATAACAAATTGAGCAACATGACCCAACTGAATGAGGTTTTTGCTGCTGTCAATTGCATACATTTAGTTATTTCAAACACCAAATCAACGAGGGGAAATTCGAGACAAGTTTCCCCTGTCAAGATGATGTCAGGTTTTTTCTGGAACTGATTTAGATAGGTTATTTAAAAAAGGTGACATAATTTTTCTGCTCCTGCTACATGTCATCCCTACGATGCTCATAAATATTAAACATTGTTTTCAAAAAAATATCTGATATTTTTAAAATAGTTTAAAATAAAATATAAAATTAAATTAAATGACGCTTTATATGATGAAAAAATCAACTTAGCATGCTATTCGTCGCGTTCCAAAATGGATTGCCACTTTCTATAAACAATATTCCTCACGTTGTCCCAAGAAATTGACGACTAGTTCAATAAAAGAACCTCAACGTTTAAGAATGGGAATTTCTGTGGAACGAATTGCAAGATAAATAAATTTAAGGAAAGTCATTTGTATTCTGTGTAGAAATAATGAGTTTTATTTATACAGTTTAAGAATATAAGCCATCAAATGTATATGAAATGCAAGAACAGAGAATACAATTTACGAAGACAAGTTATACTTTTCATAATTTACGTAATTAGCTGAAATTCAATTGCATTTCTAATTTCCGATATTGTACTCTATTATTGGTTTCTCATAAACCTCAACATTAGCCTGTCATCAACACCAAAACCAAGTTCCCATTCGGAAACCCTACAAAATCTAGAATACATCGAGTAAACTATGATATGGCAGATGAATTTGTAGTAATAAAAGTTTTATGATTTAGCATTACCAGAGAAACATAAGAAGATAAAATATTATATATCATGTCGACATATGACATTGAAATAATTGATTAAAATTATTGTTCAGACCGCTATGCTTGCAAATATTCCCTGAACTATTTTCCTTGATTCAAAGTGAATCCAATGCCCTTATTTATTGCACTAAAAATTTATTTAAAAACTCTATTATCGGCGGATAAATTATAATTTTCTAGAATTTTTTCACTTCAACTACTCTAGAGCATTTATTTTTGTAACATTTGTAAACGGTTCTAATCATGTGTGAATGCACTCATTTTAATTTGGATAAATACTATCACATCACGTGATGTTCCGTGCCTCATTTTTGTACCAATGTCAGTACAACCTAGTTCAGTTTTTTGATGATTAAAAAAACACTTTTCCAATTTTCTGATCATGAAGCTTGTGTCACGCCAGGAAAATTTAAGAAACGCAAGAAATTTGCCCTTCGGAAAGAAAGTTTGGTAGAGTGGTGCAGTTAGCCGCCATGATGATTTCTAAGAGAAAAAGGTTCTTGCAAGCACCTTGTATTCACTTTGTAAAACTTTTTTCTTTCTCGACATTGCTGTTGCAATTTTTATAAAAAATGCCGTGTTTACTGAGTTTATGACGCCCTGCACATTTGTTTTTGAATACTTTTTGGTTCTCTGGTTTGCAATGTAAGTATCCATTTATACGGTGGAGTAAAGCCAAGACATAATCCCTTCGTATGAACGTGAAATGAATGTCATTTCAAGTTCATATCCCAGACAGATTTTTCCAAGGTTTTTTTTACTGAATTTCAATACCAATCGTTCAGAAAAAGCAGATGCGTCAATTTGTTGTCAAGATACTTTCACTTTTATACATTATATAAAATCCCGGGAGTGTTTCGTGATTGTCAGGTAAAATAGTCGCTTTTCACCTTTTTGGTTGGAAAAAAATGGAAGCCAATTTAAAAAGTCCAACTTCACTATGTGTCGTCAGATGCAGAATTGTCGCATGGTTAAGACAGTTTGCACTTTAAAATGTTCTGTACTCAATTATTTATTTAGTACGTCAACGACAAATCAAAACCAGGGAAGTTAAACTAGGCGTGATTCCAATTGGCTTACGTAATGATCCCATTTAGATCAAAAGAAAATCTAGCGATTCTTATATAACCCATTTTGAGTTGCATAGACATTTTTATTGGTACACTTACTTTCTATTCCTCTCTTGAGAAAAGGTTCCGCGGTAAGTTATTACGATGAAAAATATGTAAGCCAAGGTACCAAAATTGTATTACTTGTCATTTCATACATTGCATGAAGTAAAGAAATTAGTTATTTAGAATTAATAAAAAACTACTTGATTTTTGGTTTTTTTATATCATCGCGAGGTTTAAAGTATGGATTGTTTGTTTTTCAAGGTTGCCTAAGTATTCGTGTGATAGTCTGGTTTACTCTTCAAATCTATTCGTTAGTGATGTGAAATAATATCATACTGATCAATTGAAAAACTACAACATGTCATTATAAATTAGTCCTTTTTTCTTGCAAAACTAATTCAAAATATACTATGAACTCACAAGATTATAGAATAACGAACTTGTGACTAGGTATATAAGTGTGATGTACCTTTTTAAGTTCGTACTCTCTACAGAAAAAAGTAATTTACAAAACGAATACATTTTCCCACAAAAAAACATCTTAGTATACGTTTAAAAGGAATCAGGGGAAAGTTTACTAAACGCTGCTGCAGAGTTGCTAAAGCTTTAAAGTGGATTCGATTTATTCTCAATTTTCCATTAGCCAATGAATATGGCATCCTATCTTTTTCGAATTAATGGACAAAAAACTATTGGATTGGTTACATGATTTTGTCCCTATTTTTTTAAATAAGTAATTGAGTCGTGGTAAGTGACGAATAAAATGGGAAATAGAATGGCTAAAGCTCTTGTCAAATCACTTTCCATTCAGGCCTTCGTTTCACAAATGACGATTTTGAAAACTTGCATATTGAAGTCACTTATATTGCACGTAAAATGAACTTCTTTGAGAGTTTTTACAATTGGTTTCTTAAATCAGTTGTGCGTTATACCTTGCTCTTGAACAAATACTTCTGCAGGATTTACAAGTTTTCTAAAGCCACATTTGAACAAGCAATACATAAAAAAAAGTTCTGGCACAATAACCTTTCGGAGTATTTGTCATAAGGAAAAGAGCAGTTGACTTGCAGTTTATTGGCCTTACTTTCTCTTCATTGTTTTATCCCTCACACAACTTCTTTTAAAATTATCAAAGTTGTGTGTTTGTATGAACATGTATTTATGTAAACCTTTTGCATGCACGGACAGATTTGAAATATATTATTTATAAGTATATTATTGTATATTATTTAATTACTGTAACTGTCTCTTTAATATTGTGGCAAGCTTTGTTGGGAATTCGCTGAAAAAAAATTCAAAATATTTTATGAACATATAGTTGTATGCTTAAGTCACGTTTCTTTCAATGTGAATCTCGTTTTAGAATTGTGTTGTGCAAAGAAAAATTTAATAACATTGACTTGCAAGCAAACAGAAGGCTCCACATTATTTTTTCCATATTTAAAGCTCATATCTAAAATACAAGCTGACCACATAAAAGTAAATCTTTCAGATTAAATTCAATGAAATTCTGTTTCAGAGGTATATATATTTCTGAAACTCCAACTTTAAGTGCACATTTGGGAGAGTGAACTGCGAGAAAAAGAAAAAACTGAATTAATTTTTTTTTGAATGATCTAATTCCATTTAACACTACAAATATGGAAATTACAATGTACATTTAAAATTACTTCAGGATATCGACCTAAATATCAACCAACATAATAAGTAATGTTTTTGATAGAATGTTTCTAACATTTCTTACAATTGCCCTTTCATTCAGATCAAAAACGCATTCATTATGATTCCGACCCGTTTGGTGGATAATCCACTGACATATGGGTAACCAAACTGATTTTTTTGTCTAAACAAAAAAGGTACTTATTAATGTTGATTGAGATATCAAACGAGATTTGTGTCAGCGTGTGTGATTTGTGTGATGATACCGCGAACATTTTAGTGGTGTGAAAGCAACAAAAAGGTTGAGAATTTTGATAAATATATAGTGCATTAGTAACTTGTACACAGTACACATGTTCTAATTTAATGAAAAACGTGACTGACTGAACCAGTCTTAATTACCCAATTAATTTTTTCACATAGAGCATACAAGAATTAAGTTATAACTAATTGAACCTTGCAAAAGTATTCCTTCAATGATCAAAAAGAAAACCTATTGTTGTTAAGCGATCTAAAATGCTACATTTCACTAGAAAGGGGGTTTTGTATGCTAAGCAATATCCTAGTTCAGTTTATTCAAACCACAAAATAAGCACGCAAATTAGAAAATTCAAAGTGATGCAAGGAGTAGCGATGGCTGGTTAGTTTTGCTTTGCGAAAATAATTAAAATTACGGACCATGTACTATACAATGCGAGTATTCGTTTAAGGTGGCGTAAGAAAGTAGGTCTAAAGTTCGTTTTGGTGAATGCAGGCAAGGCAATACGTATACATTTGCACATGACGGAAGAAAAGTAGAAATAAATGAACTTTGGACCGAGTTAGTCTTGCACAACGTTAAAAGACTAATACTTTAGAGCAAATACCTGGCACATTCGTATCTACAAGCCCAACTGACGACGAGAAGTGGATATAATACAACTTTCACCACGAAGCGACAAAGCATGCCTTCGAGCACACTGGGGATTGGTATAAGAGAAAAGAGGGATTATGAAAAACAAACTATTACTCTGAAAAACTCGAAATTTCTTTTGGATTGTTCTGAACTGTAACGTAGTCGATTTTTACACTTAAGCTAAAACAAGTTATAAATGTACATGAATTATTGCATTAAAGTAGTTGCATGAATTGCAGCACAGGTGGCTCTTTCAAGAAAGGAATGAAAACGTAGTAAGACACGAGAATAATATAAAATAACACTTTAGTTAAGAAAACATCGTGAGATTTTCCTCACCATGTGTCATTTTACGAGTACTAGACACAATTCAGATACTGATAACTTTCCCTTGAGCAACGAAATGGGTGTAAAATTAGCATAATAAATTTCAGCTTCTAAATCCACTATACTATAATAAAAAACACAGTATTTATGTAATATTTTTGTTTATGGGAAAAATTGTTTACCTAAGAGTTTGTTCTGGAAATAGGTGGTTATACTAATTTCAAAAACAAATTAAGTATACTCACAAGTTTCTCAATAAGGAAAAGAGAAAGTAAAAATATCTCAGTTGTCGACCTTGCTGGGTAAAAAGAGTATAGATACATTTTTCCTAGAACAAGATATCTACGTGAGGGTTTTCGGATTGAGCATAGAACTAATATTTATGTGACTGGACAACAAACACTATGATACAGTTACCATCTTCATGACTTGTTTGCACGTAAACAAAATCATGTGTTGATTCATTCATAGTGACCCGTTGGAGTTAGGGATAGCTATCTAAACCTTTTCTACGGAAATCTTAGAATTAATAACGAATGGAATAGCAATGTGGTTCCTTGGTAGTGTCTTGGATTCTTGGCAATTTCTCTGAAGATGACGGCATTGCTCAGGATAGATTGGACTTATGGGTTATTTGCATTTTTATTACTTTTTTGTGTACAAGTGACAATGAGACAAATGTAGAATATATTATTGCATAACGTACAGCTAAAAACAAGAAGTCATGACCACGTTGGGGCATTCCAGGAATTAATATAATAGTTCAATAGTGCACTTGCTCACGTTTTTGGTTTCATTTGGTTTACCATCATCAAAGCGTGCATCACACAAGCATATACCCAGCTTAGTTGGATTACTTAAACTGTCGTTTTTGTGTTGGCTTAGCGGTTTCGGTATGACGTCATTGTTTCATATGCAATATATAAGCGTGGTCACTAAACATTGCGTAATGATTTCCTGGATGTTCTAGCAGACTTCATTAGGATTTAATCAGTTCTTTTTAACAATATTACTTGAGTCTTTTTAAGCAAAATCTGAAATATTGAGTGCATCGGCAATTAATCGTTAGAAAAGTTGCATAAAACACTTTCTATGTATTTCATGGTACGATAACGATTAACGATTATGTAACTAACGTGCTGTTTTGCTTTTAGCAAAATATTTATTTTTGTGTTGCACTCAAGTCATTAGTGAAGTACGTCGTAGTAACTTTTATTGCATGTACAATAAAGTTTTCTGTATTTCTGTTAACCATCCATACATAGGCTCCCAAACAGTTTACATTATATTGATCCCATATTACATGTAACAGTATCACTGTCTGGAGCCACAGTTGCATTTACCGAAGCCATACCAGTAAATGAACTTACAAACTGGCAGTGTGTTTACTTTACTTCATTGTCACGTTTTCCACTCACAAAACGAATCTAGGAAAGGGCTAAGTTTTGTGTAGTTAATGCGACTTGCATGACTCTAATGCACTATTGACGGCCCTAATTTGTAATCGCGTTTTAGTCTTTGAAAAAAGTGCACTTGCTAAAACAAACAAGTAGCGCAAACAATGACAATTGTAACTATTGTTAATCATGGGTTTTCCACAATTTATAAATTGCATTTCGCACACATGTGCATTTTCATTAACGCTTTTAATAACTCATTTGAACAAGTACTTAAATGAGTTTTTTCAACGTAACTTTTCTAAATGATGGGAATTTGGATGAAGGAACCGTCGATTTTTGAAAAACGAGAAACTTTACCTAAAGGGAAATAGTAAAGCTACTCAATTCTATTAAGCGATAGATAAAAGTTCAAGCCAAATTGTAATTGGTCACGTTGTTGGGCCAAACATTTCACAAGTAAACAAAATGTAGCAAAAAATAAGAAGAATAAGATGTAAAAACGTACATAGATTTAAAAAAATGAATGCCAAACGTTGGTCCAAGAAACCAGAAATTAAATAAAAACTACTAGTCCTTGAATTCATTCGCATTTTTGGATTTCTATAGCATGATTAATGTAATGAATAATTGTGTTTTCCCTATGTATGATCTTCGATATGGAATAATGGAACAATGCCAAATACATTAAAAAAGTAGGCCTTTGGGTCTTCATAATTGAGCTTTCATCTTCATTTAACTTCTTCAAACATGAATAAAATTAGAGGAAAATAAGCAGCAACGTCATTTGTCGTTGTAAACGCCACACCATGTTTTTCGTGGTTTTGGGGATAATTGGTAAATATATTACCTAAGCATTTTCATTTGAAATGAGCAGTCTTCTTAAAACCCTACTCATTAAGAGTAAATACTTCAATGATCTTGCAAGCAGAAATCAATCATTACGGTGTATATCTAACAAGTGTATTGTTATGATAGCACGATAATAACTTTAATTAGAACTTAACAAATTATTTTGCCTTTACATTAACTTTCTCAGTCACGTCGTTTCATAAAATACATAATTTATTTGAGTTCATTAATTAAAATCTCTATTGGATAGTTCTCAAGTTATTAAATTACTACTCATACTGAATAGATTATATACTAAGCTAAATTTTGTTTGATGTCTCAATTTACAGTTGTGTGACAAACTACCTTGTTCGTTATTGAGATTATATGAAAGTACAAATGTTTGTTATTTAGGTTAAACATATTATTTCTTTCGAGTCTGTCAACAGTTTCTCCACAAAACAGACCCGTATAAAAGCTAAGCCCTCTTTTGATTTATACAAAAGCCACTCCGAGACAAAGAGTATTAATTTTTACGTAAAATATCATTAGTTTCCCCAATCATTTCCCTTTCGTATCTAAAAAGTAGATATATGTGAAATAGTAGTTTAGCTAAGACGTACCACAATTTTACCTCCTGCAGCCAAACCACCAAAACGTGGTTGTACAATAAAATCGCTGATGATTGGCGTATATCCCTTTCTGTTTAATATTACATATTTTAGGTCGACTAATTAATTTCAAAGAGATGATATTACTGTTAAAAATGCTTACATATAATTGGCAAAGAAATTCTCAGGAGGAGGAATAACTGCATAATAGATCACTCAAATTAACAACTGTTAAGCTCTAAAATACATCGGAAGTAGAATAATTTTCAGGATTTTCAGA
>JAQFZH010000543.1:0-30702 GCA_034695485.1 Entomobrya nivalis | reverse complement strand
TACACTGTTGCATATTACATGGCTCATACAACTATAAATGCTTTACGTCACGGTCTCTCTAGTTCTATTCTAGTAAATAAGCATCTATCTATTTCTTTTTGCACAAATGTTTTACTACTACAACTGACAACGTAAATTGTACTAGTACCTTCTTCATAGAAACAAGACGCTCACGTGCCTCAAGGAATGAAAAAGCTTTGTTCTTTTTCTGTATCTTGTTATATTTGAATCGCAGATTACAATGCACGACGTACATAACTCCAGCCACTCTAGATTCTGACACTTCTTAACGGATAATTTTTTTTGCCAAACTTAGAACTTGCTTTTTACTTTATCCCACTTGCAACAAGATTTATCCGTACAAATCTCAACAACTTGAAATCTTACAAGTTTTACAATTTTTTGTACGAACAATTTATAATATATAATATGTATAAGTACTCTCTAATAATAATATATCAAACATTTTGCCTCCATTTTTATACAAGACGTTGTACACACTGCGCCAAAAGTTTTAGTTCGCTATTTTATATGATATCATGATACATATGTGAATGAAATAAATAATGGGGGCGATGTGTGCGTGATAGTTGGCACTTCTCCGCAGAATGCCTCATTTCAAGTTGTGTGAATAATTCGGGGCCTGATTGCAAGAAAAGTGAACATTTTCACAATGACAGTTGCTGTAATTTTCATGGCAGCACATCTTTTATTATATGACCTCCGCATTGCGATCGCGAATACCAAAAAAATCATTGATTATGCATCACGCAAACGACTAGACAAAATGCGACTACACCGAAAGTAGGAAAGATCTAGTATTTTTGTCTATCAAACCGCGTGGTAAAGAGATAATAAACCTTGCGAGTATGCATGTATCGAAGTAGCAAAAGAAGGAGCAGTTAAAATCATTTTTGTGACCATTGGGGCCACGTAAGACACGAAAGACACGAGTTCAGTAACTTGTGTAAATTGTGCAATCATGATGTCCGGCAAGATAATAATGCGTTAAGTTAAGCCACATTTGCACAAGATAGTCACTTTCGTGTCAACATTATTAATATAATGTGTCAATGACCCCGTCGATCTAATGTGCTAACGTTGACCATGATGATGACATTTGAAATTGACGTATACATTTTTTAGTTAACGTTTAGACGGACGGACGGGCATCGTGAAGTTATTAAGTAGCTTTCCCCACTTAATAATATACATACATATTTTACCAGGATACGACACTGTCTTCGTGTCAGAATGTAAACTTCGGTTTCAAAATAAACGTATCCAAGTACTGAGACATGTGTAAAGGCAGTATTTTTCTCATTACATATTTTAAAAAAAACTTTCCTTGGTATCATCGTCAAACATTTTTTTAAAGAAATAAAATCAACGACAACTACACAGCGGCGTGTGGAAGTTGAATAAATTGATATAGGATTACAGGAGCTTGAATTACTTCTTTTACAGTTATAACAGGGCAACAACAACACAAGTAGTAAACGTCTGATGCAGTGTGAGTGTGACTGTAGTTATTCAAGAGAGAGCTATGAATCGACGACAAGAGAACGGTGACAACAAAGGTAAAGTCAACTGGTAGTCTGTTTATGTCATCTTCGCAACAAAGTTACATACACTTACGCTGATCTGATGCACCTACCTTGAGAAACGAGAGTGAAAGTGTGGAGGGAGGGTACAATGGAAATATAACCTTTGTGTGTTTATCTTACACACTTACACACACAGACACACAGGATATAATAATTTGAAAGTCAAGTCCTTTTCCTTAGATCTGACAATGCTGTTTTCTTTCCATGTAAAAGGCTCAACCAACCATCAATAATGCATGGTGTACTAGATGACAGTTTTCAGGGAAATAAAAAAATCCTCCGATACTTTATGTTATGAAGCGAGCATAAAACGACTGAAAAAAAGAAGAATATGTGTTGGTAAACAAAACAAAGTCTACCGGAAATTGCATGTATGGAGAAGAAAAACTGGAAGTAGTAGCAGCAGCGGTAGCGTATCATAGAGTATGGATGGGGTATCAGAAGAGAAAGCATTTATGCAACAAAATATTTCTAAAAGACCATCATCATCTTATCATGTAACTTGCACACCTCTGGTATCAAGTTAAACTGTTCTCATAGTAAATAGACATTTTTTTTTCTCTTTTTTATCTTGCATAGATTTGGCTAGAAAAGTGGAAGACTTTCAGTGAAGTGATCGGCTGAGCTAGTAGACTTTCACTGTTACTCTTTCAAGTTACGTTTTAGTTCCTTTTAGCGATCCCTTCATCTTCTTCCACCACCAACATTACTTACGTGGAACAACAAAAACAGTTACCGGAGAAACAAATTCTCCGTAATGTATATGTACATTTATTATAGTGTAGTACTTATAATATACAAAGGAGCGCAACAACATAACAGTAAGTAGTCTTATTGATGTCATCGTTTGTATATACTTATTTGTATGTAGGTTGGTAAAAGTTCGACGAAAGGAAAAACTGTTCAAAATATTCCTTCAGGACTCCTTGCTCTGTAATTGAGTATTTTATGAAGGCCCACTAAACTCGAGCTCAAGTCGACTCAGGGAGAAGCTAACAACCATAAAAACTTGGTCCCCGTGTCCGGAAATACCTTTCTTTTTACTCTCCATTGCCTTTTTTGTGTGTGTGTGGCAGTAGTCAGTCAGTGTAAACTTGAATACTTTACCGACTGCTAGTATATAAATACATATGTAGCATTCACATGTGTATACAGTTTTTATGTGTGTCGAGTGCCAACATTATGCACACATGTACATGTGTCTGAGTTTCAGCTTTTAACTAACTAAAAACATAAACAAAGAAGGAAATTATAATACATATAATACATATCATATTATGATGGTTGGTAGGTATAATGCACATATTGCACACACACAACTCACAACTAAATACAACGATTATAATGAACGCTTTCCAACAATTCCAACACTGCACTGGTACTGGTACATACTTAAAACATGACGTCCCCATGACCGATGCTATCAGTAATAATAATGGAAGTTTATAACTTTGCATTTCTCTTTGGATGCATTTATTGACTAAAACAGTTAAACCAGGTTTAATAATAATAAAAACTAAAAACGCGTTGCCTGTCGGTCTGCCTCCGAGTATCCACTTGTTGGCCAACGCAAGAAATGATTTTAAAAATGAAACTAAACACATATGAAAAGATTTATGTAGAAGAATACTGTTACTAGTCAAGAATACCTAAATTGTTTATTTTTTATTAGAATATGTAAGAAAGTTAAATAAGAAAAACAGTATATAGCACGAATGATCCCCTTTGTTTGTACATTCAATCATTGCCAATGGATCCGTACAGTCATAATCTACACATCGTACAACATTAATACCGGCTGACTATTGATATAAGATACGTTTGGTACCTGCACACGGCTTTCTTTTTTCATCATTAAAACCCCGGCATTTTGCACAAGAGCTGTTGTTTTCTGTGCAACTTAGGCCTGCATGGAAAGATTTTTATAATTCTGACTAAGAAAGCAAAGGAAACTAGACAAGCAAACCTGTAAAACTAAGTTTCACATGGTGAATTTAAAAAAAAGTTGTCATCCAGCCCTGCCGGAAATTAATATTTTCGAAGTTTAAAAAACATGTCGAAGCAAAAAAAAATTACGTTACATTGAAACTTAGTAAAAATACAAGGAGTTATAAAACACGAAAATCTTACGACCGTGTTGGGAAGCAAAACCATGCAAACTATTGTGATGTAATTTTATAGAATAATATAGTTTGACCAAAACTATTTGTTTGCGCAAAATTAAACTTACATTTGAAGTCTCCAGAGGACGAATATGTAGGTCAGGTAAGCTTAAGATTTGTGAAAACATGATTCTACATAAAAGTTTTTTGTCCAAGGCGTTGTTTTTAACAATCTGTTTTGACCTAACGTTGACCTAGGTCAACCGATTTGGCCTCCACTTTAAAGGGTTCATCCAATTTTCAATGTAAATATTTATGTATGCACATGTATGAATATGTACACCAATTTTCAAAAACTCGACTGAATGCCATGCAGACAGACCTTTTCCCATTTACACCTTGTTTTGAATGGGCCACAGAGGTCCATTCTGGAACTTTTTAATACTTTTCTCCTAGATACAAATTCTTCCCTTTGCTCGCTCGAGTATTTCACTTGCTTTGCTTACTTCTTTGCTTGCACCCCTCTCGTCATTTTTCTGAGAAACGCAAAGTATTCCCCAATCCCACAGACCGACTGTGTGTATGCGAGTGTATTCACCACTACAATCAGTCGCGTTGTTGCGTGCTTGAAACCGTATACACGCAACATTTTTTACCCTCCTCTCTCACTAACTCTCTTTCTCTTCCCTTTTTCTCCAGTAGTAAACTAATAGCAAAGCAACACACTCAACTGATAATCACATACATGCACCCATAATGTGACAGTCATGCATATAAAAAGCACGAGGCTCAGACTAACTCACACAAACCAACTCACCAGTTTTCCATCGAAAATTTCTTTTGATACTGTCGTATAATGTAATCGGGGTATTAAAAATCGTTAGGAAAACAACTGAGCGAATTGGGCTATACATACATACGTGCCTTATACCTACGTAAAATGTAATGGTTGTGATATATAAACTTACACTCCACACTCCTATGTTTGTATGCATCAAAAATATTATTATTATCCTTTTTAACAAGGAACACTCAATCCTCAATCTCTCCCTCTCTCTCTCTCTCTTTTCGAACATGGTTCTACTAGTCAAGTCGCAAACTTCCACCAAGCAATGCTAAATGCGCAGAGAATTTCTCCGAGTATTATTGCAGTTGATATTCCACTTCTCCCTTTAAATGGCTAAACAGACTGACATGACAGTGTTCTTTTTTAGACTTTTTCTAAGTACAAGTACACATTGGCACTGGCTCTCTGGTGATGTTAAAGCATAGCATTATGGATGAAACGGATTATAATACAATTCAACTATGAATACAACCATGAATTCAACCATGTCTGAGTAGTGCCCAAAGCGAAAGCTAACGCCACCAAGGCAATTCACAACCAAGCGGATTGAAGTTACACGATTTTTTTTGCAGAGGAATAGTAAAAGTAAAGTATGCAAGTAGTTAAGTAAGGAGGAACTGTTGTGCCTCGCACAAAAATTGCCACATTTCTTACCTACCCACCACCACCATCATCACCCAAAGCCTGTCTGAATAGCATTTTGGTTATAAAAGTAAACATAAAAAAGCAAGCTAAAAATATCGGATTAAAATCATTTTCTGCTCAGCTTAGGCTAACCTGCATAAGTTTTAAAGTCTCTAGTCATCATCATAAGCCTGCCACCTTCACACCATCACCACAAACCGTACTATATATCACCATTTCATTTCTTTCTACACACATTTACTTTCCCAGTAAGTCCAAATATAAACAAATACATAGTCGATAACCTGAGATGAGGTTTCATATTTAGAATCCCATCTATCTCTTCTCCAGAGTAGTTCCGTAGCGAACAATGCAGGAACTCTGTGGCGATGATGGAACATATACATTTACACCGAAGTGATTGTTCGGTACAGTTTTAACAAAAATATCTACAGAAAAAGTATCCTGTTCAAAACGTTTGACCTCCCGTGCTGTCTCGACGTGCTTTTTTACAGCTGCTTGAATGGAATTCTGGTCACATTATTAAAAAATAGATCAGGTTCGAGCATCATCTCCCTAAAAACTTATGTTCTTTCAACCACTGGTGACTGTCTCATACAGACAAACACAAAGTTCTAGTAGACCTTATAAGTGCAGCGATGGCAAGAGTATGAGTAATCTCATTGTTAGTCACATGTACTTCTTTTAGAGATGATAGTGTTTGTGTTACACAGTGAAGCAAGGAATTCTTGTAAAGACTGACCACCAGAACACGTACATCGTACTGTCATGAGATGTGCTTTGTGGACAATCATACATGCATGTTAGCCGGAAGAACCGCAAAGTTGAGTTGGACCAGACTAGAGCTAGAGATCAAACCAAAACACGTTGATGTTGTTCTCTGTAAACATGTTCCCTATTTATGGTTACTTTCTCCGATAATCTAAAATAAACGAGTAAACAATTTAAGTTACAGATTCAAAGATCTTACAAATTATTTCAGTCTTATTCATTCAACCCAAACCAACATGATAGGAAACCAAAGAAGAATGAATACTTTGCAATGAAAAATGAAAGAAGCAGCAAACAGCCAAAGAACCATCAACTATTGTCGCTCAACTTAACAGCATCTCTCTGTCTTCTTTCTACGGCAATCCTGTTTCCGTAAACTGTAAAGCACTGTGACCACACAAAAGGTGTCATGATAGAGAACGAGAAAGAAAGTGGGGAAAAAATCAAACGAATTTGATAGCATATAAGGAAGAAACGTTTGGCACTATATTTTTTAATTATATTTGGATACATAAACAAGGAAACCGCTGATTTTTTCAATTAATGTCATCACTCCAGTTTCTCTTACCCGTTCAGTCGTACTTTTTTTCTACTACTATTTACAACCTTGCCAACAAATGGAAAATTATGACTTTCTCCTTTTTTCTTGGCCTCATTGTCGTACACACGTCTACCTATACATTTAATGCTAGACAGTTTAATTAGTCCCACGGAATTTTAATCTTTCGAGGAAAACATTTGCTACAAATGTGACAATCTTCTTGCATTTAATTTCACGTAGAAAAATACACCGGATTATTTTTAAACGAACTCATGTCGCAATCTGTTATCCGTAACATAAAAAAATTCTACTAGAGCTTACAGAAGATAAAAACCAGTATGTTAACACAGCAAAGAAAAAAGAGTACAAAGTGGTTTGTATGATGTTGTATGTATGTGTGCACACATGCATATATATAGTAGACATACAGCAACAGCACGCTACACTTTTTTCTCACATGGAAGAACTCCAGTGACGGAAAAAAGGCATCTAGTAAATTGGGAGCTTCTTGTGTAAACCACGAAAAAGATAGATAGGAAAGTGGAGACGGAGACACATACAGAGCAAATCTTGGGATAAAACAAAACAAACCTCAAAATCTGCTTCTACGAAGTGTCTCGTGTGTTAGTACTACATCAGGCGTCGAGCTGTCTGGTACCACCACCAAAACACTTCTCTCTTGTCTACACAGCCCGCTTTCTCTCTGGTTGTTCTGCTTCTTTCAGTTTGTACACCTTGCAGAAAACGAGGAAAAAGATACCACACCACCGCCGAGTTACTTTCCTATCATCCAGTTCCCCACCAAGCAAGTCTTACTCAAGCCAGCGGCCTCACTCTGAGTCTTATTCCACATCCTTATTACTACACAGCTTTTATTCCCTTCTGCTATACTCTGCAGCAGACTTCCTTACCAGTTTTGTCGAATTCGGGAGTCATTCTCTCATGTGCTCTCATTCCTTACCCTTCTTGTCGGCTGCAGCTTCAGCCAGCTCCAGTTTCTATTCCCCTTCTTCCTCTCCACTTTTTCAATAGTGTGCAAGCAAAGAGCAGTGTAGCAGATTACCCTGCTCTCCTCTCTTTTTCATCAACATCTTAGCCAACATGTATTTTGTACTTGAGACTCTGTCTGTGTGGATATTTATTTATTGACATTACAAGTAGCTTTGAATATTACAAACTGCAACTGATTCAATATCTCTCGCTCCTACTGTGAATATATAAAAACAAAGTAGTGAAAGAAAAAGTTGTCCCCCATTTTTTTATTCTTCGTAGTTTTGATACGATCTTAGTCATATAAAACATAATAATGTCAGTGTGATTTTAGAAACAACCATGGTCGTTCCCCTTTTAAGCTCTCTCTCCTTTTTCGGTTTCTTCTCCCCTAACAAATTTTTATAATTTTGTTTTTAGTGTTTCTTTTTAGTGTTCATTGAAAGATGATTCATCATCATCATCTTGGGATATAAAAAGCCTGGTGAGTTTTAAAGCTCTATCGTGATCATCATTTTTTTCACCATAATGAAAAGGCTTGCTGTAAAATGCGTGGTAGTGATTTTTTTCTGGTAAAATTGCTGAAGAGAAACAAGACAGCTAAGAATGGGAAATAGCAGGTCCCTGTAGTCTCCGCATTTGTTTTGCAACAACACCTAAAAAACCTTTATAACATGTCTATCATGAGGGGATCAGAAAGGAGCAGGTGCTCCTCATATTTCAGCACTTTTTTCATTGAAACAACCAGTAACGAAAAACCTTTGAGAGCATTGTGTAGAAAGTAGAGTGTGAACATAAGCATACTTAGTCAAGTCCCTCATGGCACCTCTCTTCATGCCCCATGCATACTTTTTTTTCGCTACCACCGTCGTCACTCACAGTGCAAAAATCCAAAGAGAAAAAAACCATGTGTTTAGGGATGGGAAGTGAACATGTGCTTTTTTTCTTACATGTTTTTTCCAGATTCACAATGCCACATTAGTGGCCTCGTTACGTTGCAATAATCTAGGAATGTCAGTGACATGAGAGTCATCAAAAAGCTGGGAAATATACGTTTCTGGTCTGGTGGTATAGTTAGAGTGGCATAACAGGGCAAACCGAAGTATAAAAAACTTCTTTCCAACTTTATTTAGAAACAGTAATATCATCATCTCCACACTGCCTAATGGCTTGTTTTTGCCACATTTCTGCTCATCATAAAAAAGTTTTCGAGCCAAGTGATGTCGGTTGAGACAGGCGTTTGCTTTCATACACAAATATATGAGCAGTTTATATAGAGCTAAATAAAATCGCTGCCACCATCCATATCCATACGACAAACAAAGCCTTAGCCAATCCAACATGGATTACTTGAAGTAAAAAGACTTGAAACATGAATCAGAAAATATTTTTTGGTCATTACAATATAAGATGACACTCATCATGTTAAACGGTCCAATTATGTTTATAATTACGTGGCTTTGTTCGAGTGCATAAGTAGATATATACACACAGAAAGAGTCTCAAGTTTGATGAAAAATCTATATTTTGTCATTTTGCGGATAGGACAAAGAAATATTTAGGTGGAGAAGAAGAAATGTTTGCAACTACCTGTGTATGTATATAAATGCTTGAAGCAACAAGACAAAGAAAAAAGTTGAAAAAAAAAACTTTCTAAGTGAAACTTGTTCGAAAGAAATAATGATAAACCTACTGATAGACAGTTCACCCTGCTACAGCTTTTCTCGTGTAGCTAAATTATCACCTTTCTCCAAAAAAAAGAGCCCAAAATGAGTGCTAGTGTCTACCAATAAAATGTACATTCCTCTGTACACGGTGAAGGGCCGTGACATGACTACTTTGAACTGTTCGATTTATATGGTATAATAGTATGGTGTTCCAAAATAAGTACATATGACATAGTTTTTGGCTGGAGAAAACAATAAGAGAAAAAAAGGAGAGAGAAACCAGCCCAAATGGTGCTTCTGATCATAACAAGCTGCTGAAGTGTGTAACTGCCGAAATCATTAATGAATGAAGAGTAAAATGTTCCACAAACTGAACCGAGGAACAAGCAAGACCAAAAAGAAACAGAGGGGAAAGGGATTCTACAAGAAGCTAGGATTTCACGGTAAGTGGGCACTTGCTAGTTTTCTTCACTTGTTAGCCACAAGAGCAAGCGCTACTTGTACGGTTCGTGGAGTTTGTCTGATATGCCGGCTGGTCTATAGCATTATATTTTAAAATAAAAAAATAACAAATTTAGGAAACCAACTATTAGCATTAATCATAGTATGAAAATATTCCTAATTAAATTTTTGACCTGACTCAGGTACTATAATATACGTATTTTGTTTTTGAATTTAGTGTGTATTTTTTGCGCTAAGATTTTCCGGTACAAAACTACTTTATTATAGCTTAAAAAAGCACTAGTTATTAGTACTTAGACACGTCCTGTATATGTTTATTCACACCTAGGTATGCTTATTCTGTAGAATACACCAAGAAGTTGTTATCATTAAACTGTAAAAATTATATAAGGGAAGGGGATAGAATAAAGACGGAACATCGTTCCGAACAAGATTTTCGTAAGCAAGATAAGTTTTTTTTGCCAAGACATTTGAGTGTTTTCCTTGTTTTACCACCGAAGAAGCAAAGGGGAAATGAGCAAGAGGATAACTTTGAATACAGATAAAACCTCATGTTTTGTAGTAAGTATGTGATGGTGACAAGTGGAATGGGATGAATGCCATGGTATGTTCTATAATAATACTACAGACGTATTGTTATTGTCATTGTCACGCATACCTTCAAATATGTACATTGGCATGCTCTATGTAAATATGTACATAAGAAGGAAAAATCTTGCATATTGTGTACCTATACTGGCTTTTTACGGAGGTTTGTCTAGATTTACTACTCGTACACATATTTTTCTTGGTTTGGTTTGAACAAAGAAAAATACCAGCCAGTGTTAGGAGTAGTGGAAAGATAGAGTCATCTTAAGAACTCATTTGACAGGTTGGATGGACGAATTGCTTTTCAGCGTCAGCTTCTCCTTTTCCTTTGCACAACACATATAGCACAAGTTTCCCTTTGCTACTTGTTCATCTCTCGTGGTGCCAAAGTAATATTGAAACAAACGTAATAATAACACAAAAACGTATGTGTCTTCATATCCCTTCTCTCGTTCCATACACATAAGATGTATAACTGCTGATGTAAAGATTCCCTTTTCCACTAAATGAATCCCACAGAGGTCACCTAGAAAACCTCAAACGTACAAGTAGAATAGAGCACATCATAGAGAGGAAAATCAAAGAGGCAAAACATTTCACCTTCTCCACAGAAGAAGTTTTAGCTTTTTTTTGTTTCCTTTCTGGAGAAGTTGCCTTTCTGTTGTCTAACAAGAATTCATTCACATTTGAGCATGTGGTGGGGCTTGTTTTGTGGCAAGACAAGAATGTTGTTCCATAATAGCTCTTTTGAAGCATAAAAAGGAAAAAAGACGGAAAGGTTAATATGCAACACTTTCATACATAGATAAGCGTACAGCCTTAAATCACATAGCATCTCTAGGAAACTTTATGCTTGTTTGCATCATATTATTATTAGTAATTAGGTAGTAGAGTGGCACCTTGTACACATACACAAAGCATAGTTTCATTATTGCAAAACTTGTCCTTTTCCTCATTTTTCTTCTTCAATGGGAAACGCTGAAACCGAAGAACAACAAAACTTTCGGATGTTTTGACAGGTATTACAGAAGCACAAAACCATAACAATGTAGCTTCTATTTACAGTAGTACTAAAAATAACAAGGTGATACAATATTGCGTCCGTGATTCATGATACATATTAAAGGGTTCGAGTCACATCATATCATGCCGAAAAATTATGCACCCATTTCCCACAGCTGACCACACCAATTCCCGTGCCACTGCTGCTATTCTTGCGAAGAGAAAGTTTAGGAGAAAAAAGGAAGAAGTTCCACGAAGAGAACAAATGCTTCTCTAATAACATTTATTCGAGAAAAACTACTATAGGCATTTTGTTGAGGCCTTTTTAACTCGCTTGTACGTGTGCTGCTGCCTATATGCATCTATTTTTTGTGTCTGCTGCTTTTTGTTTCAATCTCTTTTTCAGTGGCTTTATTAAGTACTTACTAGTCAAGAGTACTTTATAGGTTTGTCTGTATCCCGTCCATCTGAACGTCGGTCCATCGCCCTGATAACTCCGAAACAAAGGTTTCTGGAATTCTGTTTTTGTATTAAGATCTCAGGCTATTTGGACAATTCCACCCCACTTCTCCATTTGGGGAAGTAAATTCTCCAAAAAATTGTGCAAATTTAGGAATTAGCTATATAGCTCAGCATTTAGGAGTAAGTTGAAATTCAAAATCTGACATCTAATTTCAAATTCGAAACAGGGTGTTACCAAAAATTGGTGACGAAGGCCAAATTTTAAAATTTTAACGAGAATATTGCTAACAAGAGGAGTTTTTAGGTTTAGATTCTGAATCTAAAGCCTAATATTAGTTTCGTTTTATGTTTAACGACAAGTACTTACTTCAAACATTATATTACCATGCCATATTTGATGATTATAACTATAACAATTTTTACATCATGGCGTTCATATAAAAGAGAAAAACTTGTGGCCGGGTCCGATTGTCCAAATTGAAAGTAAAGAGGCTGAAATAAAATGGATTATTGTTGTGGAATACAATGTTAATAGTATCATTTTAATACAACATGGATACGTACATATGCACGAATTGCTGGTATATGACAATATAGCAAATTAGATGTAAGTATGTAGTCACAAGGAACAAAGTACCTTCAGCCGTTCGTTCCACAAGAAAAGCCAAAGAACTGAGAGAAAAGATTTAAAACACTTGTCCGCAGAGAATGTGCATAACCACCACAGTATGTATGCAGTGAGTTGTTTGAGGTAGCTAAATTGCGAGTTGAATATATTTCTTGACATGCCATGTTCCTAGTCGTAGAGGTAGTAGTGGCTGGTTAACGATGGTTATCTTCCATTGTAGCAGTAGTCAAAATTACAGTGAAATAGAACAAGAGTAATAATAGCGCTAACAGAAGCACCAGCAACAGGATCTTATTTGAGGCCACCACGCCGCACCATCGGACAATGCTTAAAGATTATACATTTTATGCTCCTACGTTTCTTTTTGTTACGCTGTTCCCATTTCTGTTACTTTCTTTTGTGCTGTCGTCAGAGAGAAGCGGACAGACCAGAGAGAGAAAGAACACACACATTCCTGCATGGCTTGGCATAAACATCATGATCATGAGCTTAAAGGTATGTAATGTAATCCTCTTGCTGTCTGTGTGTACATGCACCACAAAATAGACACACAGAAAGAGACCAAAACCTTAGTGGTTTCATCTTCTACATTTTCAAAATTCTTTGGTTCTCCACTTCCTCCTCCTCCTCTTCTTCTCAGAAAGAGAAAAAGACGTATCAGCATAATAATAATAATACTAATTCAGGAAAGGAAGTTGTTTCCTACTTACTTTTCTTTTCTTTTTTGGAATCCAGCTAAGCACACTTAGAGTTCTACACACAGAAAATAATATAAGTACAAATATCGCATCCGGTACAATGTTCAACTAATAAGTTAAGAGAAAAAAAGAAAGAAAAGACGACGACAATCTCTCTCCTCTCATACCAGACTAGACCAGACCACCATCCCCTCTCGTCCCTCTTTCGTCTCTTATATAGCCAATCAAGTTTTTTTTTGTTGTGAGCTTATTTTGAGATTTTAGCATTAAAGCGTAAAAGGACTATATATGTATGGTGTAGTACTATAAGAGAAATGTGAGCATGTATATTCACTTTTCTCTCATCTTGTTTACGACAAAGAGTAAAAGTATAAGAAAAAAGAATGTGAAAGGAGACCATCAAGAGTGCGTTGCCAAAGGGAAATCTTAAAGACTCGGCGAAATCTCTTTCCTCTTCAATTTTTTTACTAACTAACCACTACTACCGACCGACTATGCTCTTTGTCGATTTTACATGCGTCTTCTGTTACTCGAAGAAATAACTATGCAGTTCATACCCAACTACCTACTACACTCTTATTATATCAATGTAAGTTTATCTCTCTCTCTCTCTTTCATATATGTAATGTAATATAACAATACAATATACCTCTCTCTTTTTCTACCTCCTACCTTGCCGAACAATCTAAGTATGAGTTTTTCTCTTCTGAGAAACTCCACAACAAAAAGTTCCTCTTCCACTAAACCCTACAAGCACACAACTAAAATATAATATAAATACTTGCCACATATGTAAATGCCTCAAAAAAAGTACGTGGTTGTTTTTTTTTGCTTTCTCTTTTTCATTCCATCGTCGTCGTCGCAGCGTTGTCGTGATACAATAACTAGATTTCCGCTTTAATATCATATTATAATAAAGGCAGAGGGAGAACATTTTGCTTGTTTGTTGTTCCTGTTACTGCCGCGTTACAGCATAATATAATATACTTTTCCTTTTTTTCTCTTTAGCTACTTTTCAGACTAATTTGTTCTTGTTGCTAGTTACTTTAGTTTGGTTTTTGTGTGAGTGCAGTGGTGGTTGAATGGAAGTGGTAGTGGCCCCTTATTAGTTTCAACAGTAGTGGCTTGCCGTTGCATTAGTGTCAGCCAAAGCTATTATTTTATTTTTACGGCCACTATCACCTTCCATTACTGCTACAGACACACATACACACATATATATACATATATATATTTATATACATTCTTAACAAGTGCCAACTCTCTGTTCATTTGTAACCCTTCTTCGTCTTCGTCTTCCTCTTCCGTGTAGCAGTAGGTGTTATGTTGGGGCTTCTACTGCTGCTGCTTTTGGTTGTTTCTTCTCAGAAACTCGTCTTGCTACAATACAATAGAAGTAGCTATGAAGCTGTTGTTTGTTACCACTACTAAAAAGGAGACCCCCTTCTGTCAACTCTACTATTCCATTCTAATCTTGTTTTTTATACTCATTCACAAAAACCTACATATATAAATAGCTAGTTGCGTTAAGTACACACACCCTCCACCACTCACTCACACCACATACCACAGTTGTATTTTCCCAGGCAAGTGTTTTGAAATAGAGAGAATGAGAAAGCAGGAAATACACATGCAGTCAGCCATTTTATACTGAACAAATGAATGACTTGAGACTTGAGAGGATATATAGAAACTGCCATTTTTCCATTGCAAATTGACGCAGTACCATTAGAATCTCATGCTGTAAACCTTATTCTTAAATAAAGACACACTACAACAACAACTTGAAACAGGATAGGATAGGACAGTACCTCTTCAAAATTGTACAGGAATTGATATTGATCCTCGTAGTTATATAGTCTTGCTTTAAGTACAAATTGAACTATTATTATCATTACTACTACGAAAGAACTTTTTCAGTTTTTTCTTTTAAAAAAGAGGAGGAAAAATACATTTGTTGTTCATTGATACATCAGAAAAAAATTATTCGAAAAAGCATTTCATTGTGCTTCCTCCAGCGGTGCCATTAGACATTTCTCCTTACTCTTCTAGACAAGGTGTCTTTTTGTTAAGGAACCGTACGCACATCCACATAAGTAAACAATTTTTAGTGAAGTTACACTAGGTTTAGGTCTACCATAGTTTGTATTTCTTTCTGTTCTTTTAAAATTGGACATCTAATATAATTTATAGGTGTACTATATTTATAATCATAAGTAAAAACGCGGTTTCTGTTAAAGGGATTCCACTTTTCTGAAGAAATAATGTTGTACTCTATAAATGCTGGCATCATTGTTGCTGTATGTGTATGGCAGTAGGTCTTTCCATCGCCCCGCACATACACACACGCAAAGCTTAAGTTCCGTACAGTTAAGAGGAACCAACAGAGAACTATAAGTAATATGATTTGTTAGTTGCTTTGCTCCCTTCCGCCAATATTAATTTCAACTCTTTCGCAGACTAGAAGGCTACGACCACTAGCAAAAACCTGCTTGTGCTTGCAATTTTGTTGATGCCGCTTGAATAGCAATTCAAGTGTATCAAAATATGTACGTTACATCTAAATTTACCCAATAGAGAAAATCTTAACTTGGTTAGCAGAACGAAGAAGGACTTGTGCAACTGAAAGGTTTTCCAGACACGTTAAGTATCATCCACGGTTTTTTCCCCAGGATGCAGAGGGTAAAGAAACGTACAACAAAATAGTCGATCATTCAAACAAAATACGACGACGAAATAGCGTATCAGTGGGTTTAAAAAACGTTATATTTCTGGAAGTACGGTAGCATGGCCTATTTATCTCTATGTTGTAAAGTTAAGGTTTGTGTGTAGGTATATAGGTAGCTTGCTCAAGCCTGTGTGTAATAAAGCTCGCAATGAAATTAGTGCGCTTTCATCGAAGGCTCTCTTTTCAGGTTTTATGTATCTTGGAACTCAATAAAATGAAAAAGGTGTGCTCTGATATAAGTAGTATATCTCTTCTATTGCCAGCTTGGCTAAAGTTCCGATACCGGAGACCATTTAGTGAGCTGGTTTCCTCCAATTTTCTTGCCAGTTTACTTCTGCACCACTAGCCTTGTGTATTTATTTGTTTAGCTTCTAGTAGTAGTAATGTGGCCAAATGTATTTATGTACGTATGTACATACATACATACACTGTTTCGTTTTCCGGTAGTCCATGAAACTTCAATTCCTCCCCCACCACCTCCTCCCACTCTCCTCCTTACGTAATATTGAAATTTATATCGGAGGAGGAACTCATTTTGAAGGTTTAAATTTGTATTTCTTCGTAAACACAAGTGAAACTTGCCTGCCTACATACATTTTGATGATGTTTTCACAGTAATAATAGCGCGGCAGTACAGAGAAGTAAAGTTGGTTGTTGTTCATGTTGCTATAAGAGATACATGATTCAGGATACACAAGAGAGATTCCGTGCAGCCGGTGCCTTACGGATATAATAATCCTCGATTGCTATAACACCGGAGGAGATGTGGATGTGGCATAGTCTCACTTTTTAGGACTAATCTGACGAAGAAACATTTACAAAACATTCGTACACTAAACTTGATATATAAGTGCAGAAGGAAATAGCATTTGAAACCCATCCAAACCCCAGTCCTAAAACAAGGAATGTAAAAAGTAAAAAAAACTAAAGCAACTGATGCCCAATATGTTTCACCAGACTCATAAAAAGTATGCCCTTTTGTATCACTAATACATTTCTCTAAGGTTTAGTTTAGGCCTATGCTGGACTAAGGACTGAAAGTGGTAGAAGAGCTAGACAACTTACTTTTACTTGCTAACAAACTAGTAGTGGCAATGGTGGTGAGGGTGATGGGAACCAAGGAGGACAACAGTAATGCTGAATGCTTCAAAAAGTAATTCGATATTGCAGAATGAGAGAGATGAGAAGCCACTCATGACCAATCTGACTTCCGCTTAAGCACCAATGAAGTAGACTGGAATGGAAATCAGACTATCTCCATCCTGTGCGTTCACTCTCATTCACTATCTTTTTGACTCTCTATTCAGAATAGTTTAGCCCTTTTAATGCATTTGCTCATCCTAAAATAGACCATAATGTTGTTGACTTTATATATTTTGAGTGTATGTGGAGTAATGACTTCAGAAACAAAAGAAGAGATGGAGAGAGAGAAAGAGTAAAAGAGGAAGAGAGAGTTGTTGCAAAGCTCATATACTTTCACTCTCTAAACTGTTGTCTTGTGTGCCATTTCCAGACGATTTTACCATGATGATACGATTTGCTAAACTTTTCTCTTGCATTCAGTGTACCCCAGTGTTTTTCAGCTCGAGTAACTGCATATAATGTATCCTTTGAAAATATCGTTGGCCATACAAACAACTTTTTACTCGAGTGTTCAACCAGCTCGGCTCAAGTCAGCGTACATGTGTGTCATGTCTAAAGAGTGTACCGGAGAGAAAGCAAGATTGTTGACTCGTTTACTTTAACCCTCCATGTACTTGTACCTCACTACACGCATTTTCAATGCATAATTTCTCGTTAGAAAATAAACAAGTGAAACATGATAAAATGATGTTTTAAAGCTCTTTCACGTTCAATACGCACACAAAACCTTTATTCATCCGCCAAAGATTTGCTTCCTGATGTTTAACCTCTAGGCTTCGCTTTTTGGTGACAGCAAAGTACAATAGAATAGTAGCTTAAAAACTTTCTATCTAAAGCCATTGGATGTTGGAGGATGGTGGTGAGTGTCGAAGTAAAAACTGATATCAAGTATCATTACCACCTATACAACGACGTAAATTATGATTTTTGATATTTTTAAGTTTAACGAACACGTCTATTTATTTCCCAAAGTGTCACTCAAACCGTCCTACGCTACATATGCATTGACACTTCTCATGGTGTGGTTTCCGAACGATCCATGCAGTTTGTTTCGTCTTTTCAGGATCATGCATTTTTTCTGACGACGTTCAATACTAAGGGGCAAAATTACAAAGAATGTTGTAAAACATTTGGTAACCAAACCATCAAAATTTCCAGAAACTTGACTATAACTTTAGTAGATTTATTGGAATTGTTAAAAAGGACAGAGTGAATGAAAGAAGACAAAAAAGTACGTTTTACTTAAAAAGCACTTTACTGTCGGGTGTGTTAGAGTTAGAGTTGTGCTAATGAAAAAGGGCGAATGTCACAAGTTAATGAGATTCTCCAAATGTTATCAAAGCCTTCGTTTTCAAGTGGAGTGGAGAAGAATGATGGGCTGCTGATATAGTGGCTTCGTATATTATATTACTTACATTACATTAAGCAACAAACCTATATGTATTCCCTGTATTTCACTAGAGTCGGCTCTCGCCCTCGCTCTCTCTCTCAGAAAGTCACAGTCTTTAATCTTTAATACAACAGAGAATATGAGTCATTTCTGGCAAGATAAATAAGTCATATGATTCATAATGGCTGATGAACATTAGTTGAGGTGAGGGTGATCCTCATGATGATGACGTTGATTTAATTAAGCTCAGATAGATGAATAAACAGATACATGAAACAGAAAACGGAGAGACTAGAATTTATTTAGATTAGTTTCAAAAGAACAACAAAAACAACAACTGTTCCCCACAAGTTCCTTGCTTTTAATGTTGCTCTCCGGTGGTGCTTCTCTGAAGCTCACTCCGCTTTTACCATGTCTGGTTGCGTGAGTGCTCCATGAGTTTTGAAAGATGAATCCCTAAAAGAGCCAGAAAGAAAAGATTAGGAAACCGACCGGTGTTTTTGCTATCATAGCAGAAAGAAGCTCCTCGCTTTTTCCACATATACCCATTCCCTTCTCTCTGCTTTACTGCTTCTTCGAAATATTCTTCTCTTTGCTTCTTAATAAGGGAGTATTAGTGTATATCAGGCAATTTTCCCCTTAAGTAGGGCTACATCATCGTACACCATGACATCCAGAGCTGTGCAGTGTACTATGATGACCTTAATAATATATGAACCATTTTACCAAACACTTTTCCTACATGCATACATACATAATGTACTTATTTCCACCAACAAAAAAAACATGAGCAGACGGCACACGAACAAAGTTTTCATCGAGTTAACTGCAGCATTGCCTTTGAAATGAAGTGTGAATAGGTTAGAGGTGTACACGTTCTTAAGCCCTTCACAACAATCCCTTTCTCTCCACGCACATACAGAATACAGACACACGACAGCACAAAGTAAACGGATTGTATAAAATGGAAAGTACAGTGCAATAAAGCGAAAAGGCGGAATTATTGTAGCCAAACTAAAGAAAAACCTTGTGGTTGTAGAAAATAAGAGAAAGAAGAGAATGTCGTTGTCCTCCTCTTTTGTTCTCACTATATCTCCTTGTCCGTTTTCCCCTTTAAAATTTTTTTTTATCTGACTTCTAGTCCTTGCCTGTCAAAGGGGAAATGCACTACAATAATACAATGCTTTTGTTCATAATACCGTGATGAATTACTTTCAAATACAGTCACGCATCATCCTATTCATACCAAATGCAATAATAATAGGGAAAGCGTAAGTAATAATTAGAATACTGTAAAATGCACCCTGCATGTAATGTACCATGCTGTTTGCCAACTGTATAAAAAATATCTCAAAAAGTTGTCTACGAAGTTGAGCATGAGTAAGTTTTTATAATATACTCACTACTCTCGAAACTCTCACCCACTCACTGCAGTTTAGAGAGTCAGAGCACCATATAATTTTTAGGGAAGCGTTATCAACATCAAATAATGGTTTTATAAATAAAATATGGTACAACCAAAGTAATATTTATGTTTATATGATTTCAATGACGATGACCATAAGGGAAAGGAGGAAAATAAAACGAAAAACAGAATAATAATACGAGGTGGACTATGATGATTATGATGTAGTGGGGATGTATCAGCGTTTTCCTTTCCTTGCCTTTCCCCAGATTTGTGGTCACACAGCAACACACCGGCTGAAATATATATATTTTTTGTGACTTGTGATATGATGGTGGAGTGGAGGAGACGAGAAGTAGTGAGCAGTGAATTAGTGGTTATTTGCTACTCTGTTATACAGCTTTTCATTTCAAATGTGAGTGCGATGATGATATGATATTATTATTGTACAATGTCGCTTATTTTCCTGTTATGTTGCTCCTCTGTGCTTTGTCCTCTTCTGCTTTGCTTGTGCTTGAGCGAGTATTTTTTACACTGCACTGGTGCGGCGGCTGAACACTGAAATGTATTTATTACAAACAACTGGCTTGGAGTTGATAGTTGATATTACCTTTTTATGGTGCTATTTTTCTCAGAAAAAGAAGCGTGTGCACAATATTTCCACTTGACTGCCCCAACCAGAAAAACTGTTTCCACCTACTTCACCAGCAACATAGATGAAAGAGCACAGAAATTCATATTATTTTTCAAGCGAGTAGCAATAGGGAATTATAAGAAGAAAAAACAACAAGAGTCGTTTCGTTGGAAAAGCGAAGGCAATTGTAATGGTAGTGTATGTAGCAGTAGTAGAAGCGGTGATAGTAGAGCCAACAACACAAACACAACAACTCAAGTGGACAATAAGTTACAGTGACAACGATGTTATGCCATTATTATTATTACAAATGAAGCCAGTGTAAGCAATAGCCACAGTGCAATGTAAAAAGTAGCATAATAACTACCGTATTCTTCATGGCAACCACAACAGCCATTGACGAAGACTTGCACCCCTATCATCATACATCCATATCGTTGTTATTAGGAGTATCATCAGTTGAAGGTGTTCCTGTCACTTTCATATATTATTGCACTCTCCCACGACACGTACATAGGGCTCTGATGACATGACACCTTTTCTCGCGGCTCATGTTATGAAATCCCTTATTTTCCTCTACTCTACAAATAAATTGGAAAAATAAAGTGCGCTCAAATAACATATACATTGCATGCGGACAGATAACTAGTAAAGCACCGCATTAGTCATCATCATCAATTTCCCGTCATCCACCGTTACTAGAGAAGCAGGAGAGTTCCTTTTATTCCTCCCATTTATTCAGATGGCTTACTGCCCACCTTCACCGTCATCATCACTATAGGCAGAATAGGGAATGCATGTCTTACATGTACAATCCATTTACCCACTTACTCTGATCTGATCCAGTCGTACTGGTTTCGCACTACATCTCCCCGTGTTCCTTTTTGACCAGGTTAGTCATTCCTGCACACCTGTGAAGTTGTGAAGGGAATGATATGATGACTTAACCAGCAGTACTTTGTTGTTCATGGATTCTCTTTTATCCTCGTCGAAGCTAATGAACAACTGAAAGTCAGATGTAAACCACAAATGAGCTCAATCAAGTGCTACACTAAAGAACATCAAAAAGGCTCAATAGGGAAAAATTACTTGTGTAAAGTTTATTAAAATATATCTCCATTAGATTTATACAGATGTTTTGTTATAAAGTCATAGCTTATAATAGTAAGTTTGACATTGATATTATATGGCTATGACAGGATGGGAAAATAAAAATAAATGTGGGTTTCATTTGATAGCTTGAAATTCAAAGCTCCAGAGAAACAAGTTTAAAAAGAAACAAGGTGAGGCCCCGTTTTACCACTGTATTTTGCTCTCCCTTATTTTTCCCTCTTAATCTAAAAATGGGGCTTAAAATCTCACCGAAATGATAAAGAATTATCGTGTGTTGGAGGAGAAAGAGTGGTCAAAAAGATTTGAAATACGTACACAGGTACGTACGCATTTCTTGTTGGCACGGAAAATGGTACAAGAGGGTAAAATCCGAATACCACATTTACCAGCGTGATATATTTATGGCACTGTCCGGTGGTGTCGGTTTATGTTGCTTTGGTTTATGCACATCATTGTTGCTTATATAAAGCAGAAGATGATGATGCAGAAGGAAAAGAGTGTTAGAAAATCAGGAGTGAAGCGTGTTGTTGTATGCTACTAGTACACACTACACCTTGCTTACACCACCATCATCGCCACAATGAAGATTACCCTTCATCCTGAAAGCCATTTCCCATTTCGCTTATTTTTTCATCCTGTTCTATATCTTCCTCTCTCCCTCGAAAACAGATTAGCTTTCACTTGAATGCTTGGTAGTTTAGTAAGAGAAGAGGAGAAGAAAAAACTGTGGTTGGAAGACATTATTTCTGTCTAAGACTCACACAACAGCAGCCGCACTGACACGGCTCCTTTCTCCCTTTTTTTCTTGGTGTGCTCCTGATACTTCTTCTTTTTTAGTCAGAAGAGATAGAGCGGATGATGCGTACATTGTGAGCACACAAAGCCAGTTGTACGTGAGTGAGCGTACATATATGTACGTGTAGCAAGTAACCACTGCCATTCTTTCAGGTTGAAATTGGTTGGAATTCCTCCTTCCCCGCTGACTACTAGAGAAGAAATTGGATTACACTTCACAGAAGTAACTGCATTAGATGGCCCAGATTCCAGATTTGAGGCGCTTTTGCCTTCTCCATCATTCACGCTCTGTGTTGGAACACTTACACACCACTACATATAATTTGGACTTGGAACGTGTATGGCACTAGAAAAAGGTGGCCTATAAATGTGTGATGGTTTGGGTTTTTTCTTCTTGACAAACTCTTGTTGGATTGTGTGTACATATTCCATGCTAAAATAATGTTTTCCGCCCTTACCTTTGTTTAAAAAAGGTTTGCACCTTTATTTCCGCTGTTGCTGCTTGCATGCATATTACATGCATATGCACACAATTATACGGCATAATATACACACACATGTCAAGAAGATATACAGACATTTTGTGTGTAGTGCGTTGTTACCCTAAGACTCTTGGCTCTTTCAACTTGTCATTATGTGTTGCGTTAGTTGGAGTTGAACTAAATCCGTTTTCCTGGTTTAAGAGCCAAAACCAGTTTCTCTTTTTATTTTGGACAATTTTGTAAAACACTTTCATTTAACACACAGCTTAGATACATAACACGAACATATGTACACAAAAATGGTTTCCATTTTCATGCCCCTCTTCTCTTTTTCCCCAGCAACTTTTTGCATTTTTCATTTGTATTTAATAATAAGAATAAGAAAAGAAAGAGAAATGCAGGAGAAGTAACGAAAAAAGTTTAAAAAGAAGAGTGAAAGTAGGATAGAAGCTTGTAGGAGCGCAATTCAGATTTTTTTTCGCTCTCTCTCGTTTCTTTTTACATACAAAGTACATGCATAAATTTTTTTTAATAACGATGTACACCAACATCCATTCAAAAGTATACCCCTTCTTTTCCAGTTTTATACAGTGTGCCTAGAAACAGAGACACATATGCACACTTGAAATATTTCAAAATGAAACTGTTGCCACTCCGCATTTTGTTTATCAAGCATCAGTAGACTACAAGAAAAGGAACTTATTTTTACATACCTACTTCCTTTTTATGACTTCATTCATTCGTGGTGCTATGCGCCTTGCCTAAATGAAGAGGGCTTAAAGTATCGAATGAATGTATGCCTGGCGTATGCCTTAAAACAGAGACAAAGTGAACATAAATATACTGGCATGCATGCATGCATTATAACTATTCTGTAAAAACTGAACAAGGAGAAAGAAAGAACAAAGAATGTCATGCTGCTTTTCCTTATCTCTTTTTTGCAAAAAAAGAGGATTCCAACGCAAAAAAAGGGTTTTAAAGAGCACGCTTGGTTTGTCCTAAGTGACTACAGGCATGACCAAACTGATCTATTATGATACGCAGCCTTTTGTTCCTCTGTAAACTAACAAGTAGTTAGTCAGACATATATAATGTTATGAAATCATGCTGTTATGTATTTGTGTTCCTGCGCTCCTTGATTTCATAAATAGAAGAGAGAGAGACAGAGAAAGAAAGAAAAAAAAACAAATAAAATCTTTCTCTGAAAATTCCATTAAAAATACTTATGCATGTTATCATTTTTAAAAAAAATTTAGGAGGCTTTCTACAATCACCATCATGTCTACTTACATTTTGATATTTAGCAAGGCTCAAAAAACACATTATGTAAATGTAACTTGGTTGTACAACAAAATGAGGTTTTTTGCATTCAGGATGTCTTTTCCATTAATTTCCTCTCATTTGAATTGTGTGTTCCCATTTTAGTCTTTGGCATTTTAAAAATCTTGACATATGCGTGTATCGTTTGGTTTTACAGTTCTTTTGTTCTCGTCTTGTCACACTGCACTGTAAAGATCACGAAACCTTAGGGAAAAAAATGTAGAAATGTAGTAGTTTCGCAAAGAAGAAAAAATTTCAATAGAAAATGTAAAAAGTGTGAACTCATTCAGAATTGGCAGGATGACGATGGTGATGATTTCCTGCGAAAAAAATCTAATTTAAGTGCCTATATTGCCTATAGACTTGAGTCAAACTTATTAAAATTGATTAAAAGTGTTGCTATTATTATGGTTGGTGCTACACCACTGCCACTGCACTCTCACTTGCCACTCATGCTTGCCGCATCAACCAACATGTACATTTGTCCTTATATTATGTATAAAAAGTATTCTTACCATATAACATGCCTTCATGTCCGTTTATTTTCTGTCAAGTTGAGATAACTAATGAATCCTAAGAGGTGTTGTCATGCTACATACAAACTAGTAAAAAATGTATGGCTTTCTCTTTGTTATTCACAATCATCAATTTTGCTTGAGTAACTATACTCAAGTGATGAAGTGTAAAGTGGAGGAACGAGTCTTGGCTTATACAGAATTTCATTTTAAATTCGGCTCGTACAGTTATGCTGATGTTGCTGCTGATCCAATTCTGTGAAAGCTAGCAAACTGGTGAAGTTGCTACTTCTTATGCCATATGTATTACTGCTCTCCACTTTTTCGACAAAGCAAGATGAACGATGGAAATCGTAATTACACTCTACTTGATTTGAACTGAGTGGATCCCATAATAATGTGCTAGCTTTCTTTTTCTGGAATTCGATTTCTGCTCTTTCTCTTCATTCTCTCCATTTATATATCTCTCTCGAGTAGAAAATATTCTTAAACTCTTGTGCTCATAACCCTAGAAAATGTATTTATAAAACACACACACACACACATACATTAGTATGTACATTATATTTACTAGGTAATACTCAAGATGTTTCAGCCTATTCAACGACGTCATGTGCTCAGAAATATATTTTTTACTACGCATCTACCTGATTGCATTATGAGATTTTGGAGATTGATAAATGAAGAAGGCCTGGGAACAAGTACTCTTCAGCTGCAGCAGCAAGCAAGTTGAGTTAGTTTTTTCGTTATTATTTACCTTTCTTTTGCCACTCTGATAATCATATAACGACTATGATGAAGATGAAATGGATCACATCATTTTTACTCATTTTAACTACGCTTGTGCGTCTCAATCAGAAATTCTAGAAAACATTCAATAAGTATGCTTTTCAAGCAAGACCTCCAAACTTGTTTTAAAAATGAACTCTCATCCTGTTTAAATCAGACTTTTCATTGGTTAATATTCTATTTTACGTGAGTTGATATACCACGATTATTATTAAAAAAGACATATATAAAAATATACGAAATAAAAAGTGTGCTGGGAGATCATAAGAGTATATGCACGAATGTATATATAGTTAATATATAAAGGGTAACATTTGCTACAACTCTCATCTCATAATTTCATTCTGGACGAAATCGAATTTTTCTGGATCATATATTTCAAAAGCAGTAGTCATTTGGAAAGGGTAGTGCAGTGGTAAAAATAGGTGAAAATTCTCTACTACTACCCATTTCCCCCTCTTCTATCTTTTCTCACAGTTCATTGTTATTACTTACATAAATGCTTAAACATATGCGTCTTCTTTCCTGAGTGAGTGTTTGCATGCGTTTCATGTGAACTACGCATAAAAAGGTATCTCTGTCTTTTTCCTTTTCTTTTTCTCTCTTTCAATTTTAAATTAATAATAAAGACTCAACATTCATTATTCATAATTAATTACGAAACTTTGTAGAAAAAGTAATAGGGACGTGTACAGTAGAAGGATCGCATCGCTTCATATTTCATCTCGTCTTGAATTCAGCTATTAGTCTTCTTGTAAGATGTTCTCGTGTTCCTCTTCTGAAAATGGGACTTCTTTCTCCTACTGTCTCTAGAGCGTTGTGTGACGTTGGTTCCATTTTCCCATTCTCATGATAATGTCGGCTTTTCCTTGTGCTCTTTACAGGCATTGTTTCAAAAGGCAAAAGGCACGTAAATGCGAATTGTTCTGGGAGTATGCCTTCTGTCTTTCTCGTTTTATCCCGCTCAGAAATACTTACAGAATCTTTTCAGGAGGAGTAGTGCAGTGGGAGGCACACTTAGCACTGTACAATCTTCAAAGAAGAAAGAAAATACAAGCCTTGCTCATGTTTTATAAAACTTATTTATGGCAGCGTCCAGAGTTAGACTAATTACTTAAGAACAAGCATATTTGTATTTCTTCAAAGTTATAAGAGTCTCTTCGATTGTCCTGTGAAAAAGTAAAACTTGTACTTTGTATCGTCATATTAGAATTGATAAAAAATTTATAGCTGAAAGGATCAGAACAGCAAAAAAAGGAAACTTTCAGCTTGAGGATTTTTCAAAACATGCATTACGTGCAAGCAGAGCAGAGATAATATCATATAAATATTCTACATTTTGTAACAAACTATTTTGAAGGGAAGAAATCACTACGTTGTAGTAATTTCCAAAATTTAAACTATGACTATATAAGCATGACTAATTTATAGGAAGCATGTAGAATGGAAATGTCCTGTCTTTAAATTGCAGTACAACAGAGCGGGGAAGCTATTCATTCAAAGCAGGTAATTTTTTTTCTGTACCCTCCTCCATTGCGTCAAGGGAAGTCTACATTATCTCCATCTAAAGTAAGCATTTACCACTTACCTGCCAGTACAGTAGGGAAAAAAGGGAACGCAGATGCACGCAATGCAGTGTAATTGTAGATGTAATAACAAATAAATATTGTATAAACCTGTCGTTATACAATACCCTGTCCCAGAAGCTCAATTATTATTAGTGAGATTGCGTGTTCATCATACCATTATTGCATTTGCATATATATGTTATTCAATAAAAGTTACAAAAGGACTGCGTGCGCTGTTTGTACGATATGATATTTAATGGAATGAAAAAGATTCTCCGAAAAAATTGAACTGTCATAGTTACATTCCCGTCGTATTTTTTACAATACGTACAGTAGAGCAAAACGGGGTAAATACAAGACGACTAAAGACTAGCAGACGGTTTTACCCTAGCTATTATATACACAGAATAGAATGACAGGGTGTATATATTCATGTCGTCTGCATGCATATAAAATGGTACCAGTCCATTTCACCCGAAATAAATTATTGCTTATGTGTAATTCAGGTAAAGGTTACAAGAAAAGAGGATCACAATCCCTAGGGACCAATTTGCAGCTTGCGTATTTCAAACTTGCAATTCGTTCGGAGAGAGAAGCAGTGGCAATGAGAATGAGTGTGGGATGATGATGGTGGTTGTGTGTGGTGTGGTGATGGTGGAGGTGGAAGCACATGTGCATGCAAACAGGGAAAACATGCACTTGCTTTATTGCATTACTTTTAGGTAAATGTCCGTGTGCATGTACTGTTGCTGGTATTGTAGTGTGTACGCTTTTACACTTATTCCATTCATGACTCTCTTTCTCTCTCACACTCCTTGTCTCGGTACATCATTTTATACTTTAGTTACTTACCTCCCACTAAACATTCTATCTCGATTTTATGTACACACAAAAAAAATGGTTTGTACTGCACGGAATCAACTTTGTGACCGTATAAGTTTCAAGAATACTACTACTACCCTACCTGACAAAACAGGGATCTCCAAGGAATGTTAACAAAAAGAAGAAAGCAAAAAGTTTTTTTTTTGCTTTTCAAATGCATTTGCTGGCTCTCTTACTGCATTGTTAATAATGTAAATGGAAAAACGGTGTGCATGCATTTAAATGTGAAATGCACGCATAATAGTTCAATTCTTTTTCCTTTTCCTTGCTTACTCTCACATTTACATTGGTTACATGACGGAGCAGTGCAGGGAGTGTATTATTGCATAAAAGGCCCATTTCTTTTTATGATCAGTTTTACCTTCACAGATGAAAATTGTGAATGAAGCACGTTTTTGTACGATCAAAGTATATCGTCCTCACAGTGCAATCATCGTGTATAAAGTAATTTTCGTAATTAACTACGAACCAACTAGCTGCCATACTATCACATACCAATTAGTAATTAGTTTCGTACTATTTTTTCTTACTGATTTCTTCGTCCTTAAAACGCGTACAAAAATAATCCTTCTTTAAAAATAAACATTTTTCGTGAAGATGTTTGCGTTTTATCAACAGAAAAACTCCTTGTGCTGTTCCCCATTCAAGTTATTTAAGATTCTATTGAAGTTGAAGGGATTTGACCAGGAAAAATTGTTTTTCTTTTAGATTTCCCAAAGCTACTTATTATATTCTGCTTATGCCTCCCCAAGAAAAAAATCTTTTACATAAATACTTTCACCTGCACTCTGGCGCGCATGTTTATCTTCGTTCAGGCGTTGTTGCATTATTCTCTCTGGTTTATTTATTGTATTATATTTACGTAGCAAATCCCTTTCTGTTTACTCTCCATCTACATTGCACAAACGTACACTCTTGTAAGTATGTTGAACTTTTTAGGTTAAGCCTGGAACATACTTTTTAGTTTATTTTTAAAATATGCAATAACATGCGAGTAGTAGGAAACAGGAAGTACCACATATATGTGTGTATAAACAAAAACATGTACATATTCCTATTCTCTTCTTAATCTTGCCCTGGACTTCTTCTTTATTCCCTCACTGTTATAAAAACATGTAAAGTATGGTGATTCACTGACTTAAAATAAAGTAAAAAGTATTACATGAATTTTTACTTTCCACTTATTGCACCATGCTTCCCCTCTCTCTTGTCTTCCCTCGCTGTTGTAGTGCGGTTCTTCTTGTCGGTCTTTATGTTCTTCTTCCTGATGCATCACATTAGGATTGATGATTCTCGTCATGACACAAGGGGACCAATGTATGACGTTACTATATTAAGTGAAGAAAGGGAACAAGGGTATTGCATTCAGGGGAAAACCGTGATACGCCTAGCAGCCTAGTGTTTTTCCTTCTTCCTCTCTTTTTTCCTAGCCATTGCATTTTTACATCCATTTGACTACGACGGCACAAAAACAGACGGACGCTTGTCTGTATGCGTATGTTTGTGTGTATTATACACTACAATAAACGAGCAAAAAGGAACGTGAGCACACAAATACCACCAACATCACCATCGTCACCCATATACTCTTGTCAAGACAGAATAGTTCTAATCATCGCGTTTGTTCCAAGCACATACGTATTATGTACATATATTATATGTGTGTACACGTTTGGAGTAAAAGTTACCACACAGGAAAAAGAGAAAATAGCTTGAACAGTTTATTCAATATTACATTGGCATTTGGCATTGGCCACTAGTTAGAAGCGTGACCCATACTACACGCAATAGCTTGACAAGCATGAAATAAAAAGTTTTTATTTTCCACTCCAAGACGGTTGAAGACGGTATGGTACATCAGAAGTTGCCGGAGAAAAAAAAATTCAAGTAAGAAAGCGAGCGCTTTTATATATTTGGTGATTTTGTAAGTAGGAGTAGAACAGCAGCAGAAAAAAAGCTTTTCGTATCACATAATATTGCCTTCATTTTCTTCAGTCTTCAGCTCCAAAGTGGTCGAGGCCTTAATATCACGTCACTTTGGCTTTGCTGCTGCTTCTGCTGGAATGGGAGAATCTATTAGAAATATATTTCAACTATATATATTTATACACATGCATACATACATAATGTATATATACACACATAATGTATATATACACACAAACGCATTTATGATGTGTACAGTTTTGAAACAGTTGCATGAAAGTTTGTTGGTGACTACAAAATATGATATAGAGTGGGTAGTAAGTAAAAAGATTGGGAAAAATGCAGACGTCTGCGTGTGTAAAGTCATAATCTTTTCATTTTACGTGGTTGAAATGCATTGAGATTGAGTAAACCAGAATAGGAAGAGAGAAAGAAGTAATATAGCCGACTAGGTTATTGGTTTCTATTCCATACTAAAAAAATGAAGAATGTTATGCTTCGTCATGTAATGCGAGTAAGAATGATTGTGTACATGTTTCCCTATATCACTCACACCAGCCATAATAATGCAACTAGGCGAGCAGTATTAGGAGAAAGGGCAATGTCAGATTCGATATAATCTAGCATTTTTGAAACTGTCCGATTCCACTGTGCTATTGAGCTTTGTTGCTGCTATTTTTTTCTTCATCTTCTCAGTCCTTCTTCACTCATGCCTTCTTTTATTTTCTCCTGTTGGTGTTTCTCTTTGATAAAACATTTTCTCTGCTTCTACTATGAAAGTATTACGTAAAGCGTTTTTTTCTCTGATGGCTCCGCGGTAAGTAAGTAACCAGTGAAATGAAATACCCTTTTGGACTTTGAGCCACGGTGATCGAGCTGTGAAACATAATGGGCAGTCATTTTCGACCCTTTATTGCTGTAAATAAATATACCAGCAATAATATTTTCTACGAGTCGACTCTCTTTTTTTCGGCCGATGCGATGCTGCCTTTATATTTTTTT
>JAQFZH010000542.1:0-30711 GCA_034695485.1 Entomobrya nivalis | reverse complement strand
TAAGACCTGATCCACATTCTAAACCACTTGCTTTTTCTCAACTCAAAGTTTCCATTTATCTTTTCTCGAACCTCACCCGAAAGTTTGTACACGTCCGCAAGTATACCATACACAAAAAATATTTGGAAAACCGCAACAGATTGAAACCAAATATAGAAAAAGTTATACCAAATTGGTCCACCAGTATCCTTCCCAGACAAAAATATAATTGTGTTGTATAGAGTCGCTGTTTGTATTGCAATCAAGCTTGGAATAGTGCAGCCAATCTGAATCTGGGAAAAGTTTTGCCGATATTAAATCGACAGGATTTGGAGTTGCCGGTACAATAATGTGAGCTTCCTTATTTGTGGGATGGAGTCCTTGTGTGTGTTACAGAGCTTTCTAAATAAAACAATTAGACAATATTTAACTCATTAAATTTACACAAACTTTCAAATATGCTTTAAAATGTCTTACTTTCCAAACTCCACAGTAAAGACTCGAAAACAGTTCCCTTCCACAATGAATGCCAGAGACATGTAAAGATAGGCCACAAGCAAAATGCTCCACTGCATATACGAAGCCACTGAAATTAGTAGCTTTGTCAGAACCTCTTCTAGACTCCATGTAGGCGGAAGGTAGTATCCAGGTTTATCATCCTCACACTGACTGCTCAGCCAATATCCCACATATGTAGGCATACATGGATTTCGAATTATGTCAAGAGCGTATACCATTGGACCAAATATTGCACTAACCGTCATCATATACATCATCCCTTTAAGAAACAAGTCAGCTTTAGTCGACTTTTGTTTAAATTCCTGTTTTTTGTTTTCAAAATCCTTTGAAAAGTTTTTTTCCAATTGAATGAATCCATTGAAATGATGAACAACGCTGGGAAGCTTTGTGCAATTGGGAAAATGACAAGAAAGGGTTAGAAAACCAGTAGCAATGGTCATTATACTGTGTGTAATGGCCATTAGTGAAGCGGACTCGTATACACTCAGGAATTGAATCAGGCCCAAAATTACATACAAAAATGCCACGACCACCCGAAAACCTTGGAGGTAGAGCTTTTTCCGGGTTTTCATTTCGAGTTGATTGAGGGTCTCATTCCACTTGAATGGGAGGGCACCGCACCAATCAGAAAAGCGTAAATTAATTCTGACGCAATTCAGAAAACCTCTAGTTCCAAGTAGTTTCATTGTTAAGTTAGAAAGGATGGAATTCTACAAATACAACTTTAGAAATAAATTGACGGAGAAGTTAACAGATAAATCTGTGTAGATACTTTTTCCGACAAACTGAAGAAAAACACTCCTCGCTCTTTGACGTCTTTTCAATAACAAAGAATCAAAAAAGGTCAAGCGCGTGTTTTAGTGTGAATAAAAAGATTAAAAACCCAATTTATTATTTACCTATCTAATGGATTTAATATGTTTGTCAAATGTCGATTATGATGTAATACTTTATATCTTTGGTTTTGGCATTTGAAAGCTTGAAGACTTATTTATATTTTAGTATTTGTTACTTCATGCTTGTCTGAATTGAATACAGCATTAGGCATTCCAAGAAAAAATACCAGTAGCAAAAACTATGTTATGAAACGACGACTTGAAATATTTATTTTTTGATTGTCTTGCTCACGACGTATTAACTATAATTTATTTTGTCTGAGACTGTTTTTTGATAGATAAGTGGTCATTACATAAGCGATTTTATGCTTCATTTTAGATATCTTCCTTCTGTTTAAATAAAATTGTTAAAGGCTCATTAGACTTTTGAATGATCTTTTAAATATTAAGTGATTCATGAATTAAGTAGTATTTGGTTTGCGCGTGTGGAATTTTTTTATATTAACCTCAAAAAACGATTATTACATAAAAAGCATTTCTTCATGTTGGTTAAAGCAACTTAATAATTATTATGTTCAAGCGATCTAAAACCAATTCTTGTAATACTGTATCAAATAAGTTGTTTTTGAATAAACCGTTCGGCAATAGTTTGGTAGTAACTTATTATGTCTGCGAACTTTCTAAAGATAGACAAAAACCTCTCTTTGCTCACTCACAATTTACATACAAGATATTGTGCGACATTACGGGATTAAGCAAACGCGACAACATAACTTACCAAAAGTAAAACTGAAACTTTGAATAAGACTTGGCTTGTTAAATATTTAGGCTCGATACAGACAGTGACACGAGAAACCGACTAAAGTGCAATTAATAAATAAACAACAAGTTAAACATTCATTTCATCTAGCGCGTGTAATCAATCAACTTTTCGGCTTTGAGGCTTAGCGAGGAAAATCATGTAGAAATAGTACAAAGTTAAACGGTCCCAACCCTAAATAACCTTTGTGAAATCTAAGAATGCCTTTTCAAAACTGGTTGGCTGAAATGTAAATGAACCGGAGGTCTTTAATCAAAAATCCTCGTTGATTTTTTAACGAACAATTTTTTGACAATTGAGTTGAACTAAAGTATCACTTAACAGTAAAAAATTATAATCTTAAACTGTTTCTTGCTACGAAAAGAGAGGGTTATTTCAAGCGCGCAAACGAAAATTATGTTTTGTCAAGTTATTACCGTCGCAGGTTTAAAATCAACATCTATAATCGAGCGTTCATACATTTTATGTGTTTTATTAAAAAATCCACAATATTAATTCAATTTTGTTAGATGTAAGTAATTAGAACTTTAAACGGGGGTCGAATAATTGTGAGAACTTTTGGGGGTTACCTAGTTAAAATGTTGGACTTTTTGCCTATTTTTTGCAAAAAAATAAAGCATACTTGAGGGAAACCTTTGCCATAAATCAAACAGGTTAAAACGTTTAAATTTAAATTGCTAAAAACAACATCTTACGATTTTTTCGAGGATGATTATGATTTTTTTGATAACTATTTTTTACATTGAAACCAATGTTTGATTATTTAGCATGTGAAGCTAGAGTTCAAACATTTATGAAAACGATACCATATGTACCTTACATTGTAAAAACAACCATACAATATCCACATTTTATTGGCATTTGTGCCTAAAATTTCGATGTTTTAATTAGATTTGAAATATCATTTGAGAATGTTAAGAACAAGTACCTTAATATTTAGTTATATTTGAAAGTTTACTGTAATAAGCGCATTAGGAACTTAAATAGTACAAGTAGTGTTAATATGTTATGGACGAGTTAAGATATGATATAACATAGTAGTATTATGTGTATACACCAACCATATTCTTAAGGCTATAACACCACATTGTATTTTTCTACTAACTAACCACTCGATTAAGCATAAAAACTTCGCTGTGGTAGTAATAAAAACATTAAAGTTTACCGATATCTTTGTTCTTAACTTATTTATGTAATCCAAAACGTAGTTTGATTAGTTGGATCTAAATACAACAGTTGACTTGCCTGTTATCTGATTGCAGTAAGAATTTACAGGAAAAATATATTTCAACTTATGGACCATCCACAGTGGTACCAGAACAAACAAGAATTTCAGCGCCTTAAATATATATCCGTGTAACTCAACAATCATAGAAATTAGACCCACCGATATTCCACCAAGTAGCATAAAAAATAATATTTGAATATTCCCAGTTATACTTGGTTTCACAGGTGGTGGATTTTCTGTCTGAGGTACTATGTCTGTCCTGTTAATTAAATTTGACCACCATTCCAACAAACCCGAGCCTGAAATCATAGACGCTCTTTGAATCAAAGACGCAGTAACCGAACCTTTGAAATTGAAATTAAAGTAAGGTTTAAAATACGAACTTATGCCAACATCTGAGTGTTTTCCGGACTGATGAAGCATTCGATTCAATTGTCGAGCTCGATAATCTGGCAAAAGCCAAGCTGTTTTGTTGCATTTATTTAACTCGCTCGCAATGAACTTTTCTTGCTTGTCCCAAAAACTTGCTGCTGCTGTTTCAACCGACTTTCGAACATTTTCCAAATTTATAAGATCCAATTGTACTAACGGGCCTAATACTTTAAAAGGCTCAACAATAATGTCGTGCAATCCCAAATGCGGCTTTGAGTTTTTTGAAAGATATGATCCCAAGCTTATTTCCTTTTCCATTAATTGATCAGGTGCGTCCGAGGCCCATGATTTGTAAAAGTTTATCTCAGTAGCGGATATAAACATTATGTCTTTTTTATCTGTGTAAACTACAAGTTGTTCACTATCGAAATAAACATCTAAAACTGCCACAGTTGGAAGCAAAACACTACCCAAGTATTGTACATTATACTGAATTATACCCAGCTTACTGTACACATTGTAGCCATGCCTTAAAAGCTCATCTATTGTGCTAAACTGCAATGGGCTCTTAGGTAACACAATATTATACACGTAATTACTTTTAAAAGCATTACTTATCACTAATCCTGCTAAAAGCGTTCCCGTAATCAAGAACCGAAATGGTTTTAATTTCATATACCTTTCCGGAAATGGATCACTTTGCTCAAGTAATAATTTAATTAGGCATAGAATGTTGTCCAAAACATTCAGCGTGAATAGTCTTCCAAGTAGTAGATTCATTGTAACTGTTAGTAATACCAAAACAGCTAGGATCCACTTCCATACATAATTTTCGTAAACGGATACAAACTCCTCGAATTGTAAAGATTCAAGTCCTCTCACACCACAACTCACAAACCGAAGGGATCCAAACTTATTTTCAAAACTTAAGCCTACATTTCGATCATCAAAAATGGACGCATCAAGGCTTCCCACTCTGATCAGCAAATTTATTTCACATTTTTCAAAACAGGCAATATCGTAAATTGGTCCCTGTTTTGTAGTAATGTTACCAAGCAAATGTTTCAGTACAGATGTAGAGGCAATTGCAAGAATTTGTACATTATCCGAATATTTATTCTTCATTTTATGGAAATGTTTTAATGGCATCAATATTGCTTCAGGTTCGTGCTCCTCCATATAAGGTATCTGAACGCATAAACTAAATTGGCTGTGGGCATTTCTACAATCAAACTGTCCAGGATACACGTGATTTACAAAGGTTCTTTCAACGAATGTGAAATAATTAAATGATGGTGTGTTTTCCTGCAAATATGTGGATAATATTAGTGTCGGACAATTTGTACAATAATTAATAATCCTCAAATCTGAAACGTTGCAATGTCTTGGGAATAAATTTGAAATTTTGTTTACATGACAGATAACTTGTCCAGTCAGGTGAACATTGTTTTGTGAAGTATAATCAATCTTAAACAATCCAGAAGTACCATAACTATTCAATTTAGAGTTGGATATCCAGTTGAGCAAATGACCTGATTTATAATCGGTTGCATTTTTAAAGTCCAGAAAAATGTAAACCTTTGGTCGGGAACTTGGCATTATTTTGAATCCATCGTTAAACCAAAAACTGTAGTTGTATCGAAATAATCCTGGGAAATTAGAATTTTTAAGCAACAAGTTGGGCATTAAAAGGTTAACTTGAATTTCACATTGCCATGGTCTAGACTTTAAAAGGAAGACCTCGTGAATTAAGTCAACACAGAAGGCATCGTTATACTCGTTTGCTGTAAGTGGATAATAAAAGCCTGATATTGGGCAGTTGTGGTATATGCCTTGTTCTAAATAATGTTCGGAAAAGGTAATATTTTTAAACGATTGTTTACGAGGCAGTAGCACTGGGTCAAAATGCGTGGAGTCCATGCCATCCAAAATATGTTTTCTGTGGCTAAAAGCTAATTCGAGTTTTCGAAGCATTAAAGGAATCTCGTCTGCTTGTATGAAATCCACACTTTGCCAGTTGTCAGTTACAAGTAAACAGTTTTCAGTTCTAAATTTCTCAAGTAGCGTAATTTGTAATGCCATGGGTGTAATCTGTTATTGTTGCGTATTTTGATACTTTTCTTTCATTTCGTGATAAGTTTCGTGCGGGTTTACTCCACGACTATCTGATACGTCTGGAAAGTCTTCTGGACGGGCGTCATTTATTGATATAAATCGGAAATTATATTGCGATTTATTATCAATAAGAGCTGCTTGAGTTGATTTGAAAACGGAAAAAAGCGCTGAGGCCCGCAAAATAATAGCTGATGTAAATACTCTCATTTTAATAGTAGCATACTTTTAATTTGTTATACCGGCAGTGTTTGCATTTTTTTAGAACAAATATTACTATCGCAACCAATTATATTTGCAAATTATATGAACTATTATACGGTGGTGATATTTAATTCTGCAAATGTATTTATTATTGGCAAATTTAAACTATTTTATCAGTCTGTTCAAATTTCAAAGTCTTCGATCCGTTCTTCGAAAAAGGCCAGCATACCTTTAAAACAATTCGTTTAGTGGGAATATTCCTAAAAAATTTGAAAATATTTACGAATAATTTTTTGTGTTTAAAGAAGCATTGCAGCCATTTCTTGTTCTAATGAAATAATCAACTTTTATGGCCGCACAGCTCACAGGAGCCACTTAACTAGAACGTTTTATATTTTAACAACTTTAAATTAATATAATGGATTGGTCTTACGAAAGTGCGCCACATCTTGCACTTATTTTCTTTGGTGTTATTGATTTTAAACGTTATGTCAACAACTTGTAGTTTATGTTAGGCAAATGCAAGTTATAACGACGAAGATGTTGCTTTAAAAGCATTTCGTGATATCACAAGTTAATAGAGCAATGTATGCAGCAATTTTATATTATTATAATTTATAATATATAATAAACATCATAAAAATAATATCTTGGAGGCCTACGAGAGCAGAGAGTAGTTTTTTCTAAAACAGCATCTACAAATGACAATGATGTTTATAATTTTTACACTTTGCTCGTATGATAAATAATCTGACCATACTCGTACGATCATATGCTTTATTCACCAGCATAAAAGAATTCTTACGAAACTGACATTTTAATTAATTAAAAGTTTTATATTACTTTTCAATTCTGCACCAGTTGTCTTAGGGTACTTAACAATTTGGGTATTTAAGTAACTTAAATATAACCATGTAAAACATTTTTTGAAAATTCTACACCAATTTTCTCATTTTTTCTCATTTTGTCAACATGTAAAAACGAGATAATTCAAGATGATTCATATGTTGAAAATTCAAAATAACATAAGCGAATTTAGCAAATTAGCAGAAATAATTAATAAATACGATTTCAATGGCAAGGATTTAACACCCACTCAACTCTGTCTTTACGAAAAAAGTAAACTAAAACAGACAGGCATATGGGGTGATCACGTTTGGGATAATTGTGCCAAAGAAATGTTTCAGAAAATTATAAACTGCATTTCTCATTTATGCCGGGAATACACCTCAACTGCATTTTGGAAGTACGACCTGTCTTTTATAAATAGGTGTTACTTTTGTAGTCCATACGGAGCTGAAGTTTTTGGATTGAAATATTTTATAGTATATTTGCCAGAAAAACAAAAAAGTACATTTGCTTTAGTTTCCCCATTTTCATTTGGAGGCAGACTAATTGTAATATTTAGTTGTTATATGGTATGTTTTATGCTGTGGATTTCACAAGCAAACTTTCCCATATTTTTGGTCCATCACGGTTTTCATTGAACAAAATGATGACAAAGTGAATAGTGGTAATGCAAGTGTGGTTCTTACTTGGCTATTTGGATGTTTGATACCACGAAATGCATACACATCAGACTTATTCACTTACATGACGGTCGCGATAACCACATCAGATTTGCCGAAGTCTTTTGAGGACTCATTGAATAGCAACACGATTTTGCTGTCGTCCTTTGCAAAAGATTTAATACTTGGGGTTTACGCAACAAATGTATTACGTGAGGAATTGCCATTTTCAAATGAAGACACCACAACTTAGGAACAAAGTAATATTATGGTAAAAGCTGATCGTGCAGAACGTTTACAATATTACAATGATACCGTGTCAGAACCTGAATCATTTCAAAATTTGAGGATAAACTCATTTGGTCTCCCAGAGTTGTGTGTCATTGAAAATTTTGCGAATATTAGACACGAAAGTTGTGTTGACTTACCAACTTTGCGTACCTCATTTTATCAGGCCCAACGGATTACGAATATTAATTTTCGCATTTAGTCAGAAAGTTTTTACTTCTCTTGAGTAGTTTTGGGGTTGATATACAAGATAATAATGAGCTGCCATTGTTTCATTTTTCAAATGCCTTTTGTACTACACCGGATAATTGTTTTAGGTTTAAATTTGAAAAGGTTTTAGCTGCAATAGTTGAATCAGGAATCGATGTACTGCAGAAGATATGGTCAAGACATCAGAAGGTATGTAAACATGTATGCTAGCATTTATCAAAACCAGGATGTTGGAAACGGCATTAAATTTATTAATAGTAACATAAGTAATAGCAAGTTAAACTTTTATGTATCGATATGGTTGAAGAATAACTGTTTTATGCATTATTTTAAAGAAAAATGTGATATGAATACTAGCGAAAATGTTGAAATTCCTGTTAAAGTAATGGACCTATTGGGCGTCTGTGTAGTAAGGTTTAGGTTGTTGGTGACATCGTCTTTTGTTCTAATTTACGAATGTAGTAAATGTAGAGAAACTAGTAAAACCACGCTTGGTTACATGACATAAATAGTTGATGAAACGGACACTTTTATTTGTAGTTTACCTAAACTAAGTAGATCAAACTAATGCTGTTATGGGTTCCTTATCATCGACTATAGCGACGTGGTCTTCTTGGCGGACTACTGGTGCGTATTTGTAATTTTTTACAATAATTAGCGTTTGGACTTGTTCGATTTAGAACACCTTTATGTTACTTCTTTGGAATACGGCTTAAGGTATCAGAGGATGTCCAAACTAAGGATACGGAGATGATGAAGGAACTCAAGACAAAAGGTGCTAATATTCTGGAATAATTTTTGGACGTGTTGTATAATTAAAGTGGGTTTTGAATAATGACCAGTCGACTTTCTTGATATTCGTGTTTCGATTCCATCTGGAATTTTTTGAATTTTTATAGAAAGATGTAAAAGATATGTTTAGGTTAGTGCTGCAGTATCTCCACGGCAATTTTTTAAAGTGTTTTACTTTGTCGTTTTATAAATTTGTACAATTACAATAATTACTATACTCACATCAAATTTATTGCTTAGCTACCTGTGATTTAAACACTTATTTTAATTCACATTAGAGTACCTGATGGGACAATGGTCTTTTATTGGAAGCGTGTCGAAGTTTTAATTTCCATCAGTAAAATTAACCAAATAAAATTAATATATTTGCTCAGAACAACAACGGGAAGAGAAAAGTCAAGTATAATATAAACTAGAAGTTATTTAATTAAAGTTGCTTGTTGGATGCAATAACAAAGCCTTACAAAATTAAGTCAATATCTCCTGCTTTTTTGCAAGCACTAAAAGGTATTAGATCAACAACAATGTTTTTATAAATTCAGAAGACCAAATTACATATTTTGATTAAAAAAGTTAGTGCATATTTACCAACCATTGTTGTTTGAGAAACAACATCCCAACATTGTTGTTTTGTTCCATCGTGGTATTCGTGGTGAATGTTTGTACACGTCAAACGTTATGATTGTAATTAAATTTCTATTAAATATATTTTAATCTATTAAATTGAATTATTTGAAGACGTAATCAAAATCAAATTTATTAAAATAATAAAAGTACCTTGCACTTTTATAACCAAGCTCATATATATATGCTTGAGTTTTTAGCAAAGTTATGTCGCAACTTTTCTACTTGTTTGCTTGATTAATATTTATGAAAGTAAGTTTCAATAAATATTGCTCCAAGTTCTCAGAAATGTTGTTCTTATATTTTCTTGATATTGTTACATTAGTTAGTTTTAACATACAGCAAATATATTGCTACGTCGAAAGTTATGATTTGACTACCAAATTACTGAACTCTATTTCACCATTTGACCTTAAAAAAGCAGAATTCAAATCCTTGGAAAACATCGAAAAGAAACGTATCACGTCTTACGTAAAATCACAAGGAAAAATAACCAAATACAATCGTCGGTCACTTAATTTAAATTTATTGCCAATAGAAAAACTGGCAGAGCGTAACTGCCTCATAGTAGCGAATAATTTTCCGGGAATGGATATAACGTCTTCTTTCTCATTGCCTTTAATTCTCAGAAGATTTGAGCTCGCGATATTTTGGATCAAGTACAATGTAACAGGTGCCAGAACAGGAATTTTTCAAAAGATGAATTTTGTGTGGACAATGCTCAGTATGATACAAAATTTAAACGGAAAGTTTTCAGTCGAAAGTGAAAAGAATAAAAGGACGTGGCCAATAAATTGTCCATATTCAAAGCTCTTTAAATCATTCACCACACACATGTATTCAAGTTTTTGTGTGGGAATAAATGACACACTGTTTGCATTAGTTTCGAAGCCTTGGCAGTGCCAAATTCAAATAGATTTGCTTATGCCAGAAAATGTGTTTAAATTTGGGAAATATACAGAAATATTCGATTTGTCTGCAATAGCAACGATTGCAGTGGGGAAGAGCTCAATGATAACCTATAAAATACTTGTGAACTTTAAACCAGCATTTAAAAAACATGATAATTCGTTATTATTCTGGATTTCGAAATACACTGATTCTCAGCCAACCAAAATAATCTTGGATATTTACGTGACTGCACACATATTCTGCTTCTGCAGAAAGAGCAATAAAGCATTTGATGAATATAAATGTCGTATTAAAAACATTTATTATATTGCGCCTTGTTATATATGTCATGGTTTTTTTCGAGCCACCAAGTTAAATTATGCCACTTTATCACTAAGGCACATTGAGTTGCTAGACAGTAATAGAGAAAAAGAATTGTTTCCGGGTTGGATGGAAACCTTTGCCTGGTCTGATGCAACGTTTAGTGTAGAAACACAAATATCGGAATTCATTGAAAAGGAACAGATCATGTTAAAAAATCCGCTCCAACATTTTCAGAAAATAAAAGCGATAGACCCAGATCCTATACGTCTGCTTGCCTTTGCGTACGCATCAATTTTTAGCTTTTGTTTGGGCAATATTACTTACGTAAGTACTAAGGAACGTAAAGCACTTTTTCCGAACACAAATAGGCCATTTTTCGAGAGGTCAGGATACTTAGAGGAAGCTCCATACGAACTAGAACATGCAACATTTAAAGTGCAAAACCGACTAAGTGCGCTTAGATTTGTTAGTTGTGGACACAGAGGATTAAAATCATTTCCGATTCTACAATTCCTTTCCGTTTTTGATCATGACGTCTGGAAATTGATAGTATTTGCAATTTTTACACTATCGGTTTGTATTGTTTACCTATTTGGCAAATCGTGGAAATATGTATCGAATTCTGGTGTGTGGTGCATTTTCAAGGTTTTATTGGAACAAGGTGATCCTTATCCAGCAAATATGATCGCTATAAAAAGTTTAAGATTTGTTATTTGCGGAACGCTTTTAGCAGGTGTGGTCATAAGTAATGCATTTAAGAGCACAAACGTGTACAATATCGTAAAACCAAGACAACAGCTTCCATTTCAAAATATTTCTGAATTGATTACGTACAAATATTCAATTTTTAGCAGGTTTTCTGATTTTCGCTATGAATATCCTAATGATAACTTAGACAAACAAGTCAACAAATACTATATTAATATAGGCACAAAACATGGATTTAGCGTTGAAGGCTACTCAGAGATGTATATAAATTGGCAAAAACGTGTAAATAATCTGGAGGACCGGTTACTTGAGACTACTTTCAATGCATCAACCATACATTCTGATATCCCAAGACTACTAATGGAACCATTTGATTTTTGGGAACAGCTTATTTGTGCTGGTATATTTACAAAGTTGCGTAAAAGAACGCTTCGCGGCTATAAAAACAAAGCTTTCGAATATTACTTCTGGAAAAAACAAGAGAAATTAATTTTGAATGATTTAACAAAATGCAACAAATCAGCATGGATATTGCCGGAATACTTAGGACATCAAATGTCAAGAGCGGTAAATAAATTAGGGAAACATTCAGACGTTGGAATTAATGCTCTCACTGAGCCACATCTTGGTTTCATGTATAAAGGTTTAGTGCCCATTTCAATTTACAAAAGGTGTTCATGGGTTATCAGCACAAAATTGTTTGAGTGGTGGCAAAGGTTAATCAACAAGACCCATTTAGTACATGTAAACTCTAATGAGCCTCCGCCAAAACCCAACATGAAGGGTAATATTCAGCTCATATTTTTTCTGCTGGGGGGAGGTCTTGTGTTTGCAACAAGTTGTGTGGTTGTAGAACTTCGACGAATCATTTACAATTTTATTAGAAGAAGCATTATTGCTTTATATAAAATTTTAAAGCTAACCGTAAAAACTACTACTCAGAAAATATGCCAGATTTTAAGACAGTTTAACGGTGTGAAATATTTCATTGGCAACCGTAATTAGTCACGTTATATTATAACAACTGAGAAAACTATACTTAGATTATTTTTAGAACCCAATGCTTCAATACTAGGAAGGCACAAGCAACCGGAGTGAATTTTGTGATTAGTCGCTTGGAGAATTAGTTTAAAAAATTGCACCCTTTTACCAACTTGCCACCCAAAAATGCTGGATACTGCCACTGGTTTGCCATAATACTTCTAGACTATTATCATTTACTTCCCATAGGAACCACCATTCCTCGAGTTTTGACAAGGAACATAAAGCAATGTAGTTTACTCACCGTTCGTCCACTTTGCTCGAAAAGTACTAATAGTTGAATAAGTTTTAGGTATATGAAAGATAATTTTGAACGTTTTCTTCTAGAAGTATCTAATAGTCACAAAAATATAAATGTCGGATAAAGTTGATGCCAAATAATATTTTTCTACAAACTTTTTTGGTTTATTTCATTTGTCTAAAAACTGGTTTCACTTCTTTCGTGTTTTCAAATGCAACTGATAGACAGAAGTATTTAGTATTGCGTTCTAATCATGTTTTTCGTTTGTTATAATGTGTATTTCTCTTCCACTAGTCACCTACTAACATATGTGGCAATACAAGTTTCTTAAATGTGTTTTTGTTTTCAGCTTCCGGCTACCACATTTCTACATATAAAATACAGATTTTTGGTGTCACCTTCAATATACTTATGGAAGTAATTTTTGAAAACAGCGTACTACAAAACTATACTTTTTAATACGATTTTTAATTTTTCATATTTTTTTATCATATAATACATTGCACAACTACTAATACCACGAAATATTTATAAAAGCATTCAATAATAATTAAGTAATGCGCCCTTAAAGTATTGCGTAAAATAAGAACACTATCCCTTGTGGTGCTTACTATTATAGTCATAATGTCGGACTTGTTGCAATGTTGGCTGGTTGAGGTACTGGCGTGATCGGCTCCGGTTGCAATTTCGCGGCGATGCTGTTTATTCCGGCCTCCAGAGATGCGAAAGAGACGCCTGTGATGACAGCGGTGGCCACTTTTTCACTACAGCTCCGGCCTTCGGAACCAATGGCTTTATATTTGTCGATAGGCGCATACCGAACAGGATTGCTTCTAGTAATATCTTTCTAAAATATGTAAATTTATATTATAAACGTATATTTACCAAGAAACCATAAAATTAATCTACTAAATTTAATTTAGATACAAATATTTCTTCCGTTCTTTACCTTCGACATGGTGCAAAAATTATTACACTCTCTTTTACTTAATATCAGACTACTAAAAAACTTGTCACTTAATTTTCGTCAACGAGAGCAAACTGTCAAGGTCTTGGGCGAACTGTCAAGCGTACTACATTGTCTAGAATATCGCTGTAAAGATTGCCAAGAAAGGAAACTTGATTTATATGTTTCTGCGACAATCCTTTATCATACAATTATTCAATTCAGCTCAAATACATGCGAGTTAATATAAGCATTGAGAGCGTGAATGGTATTAGCTTTCTAATTCATTCAGTAGTACTGTGCTTGCTTCATCTAAAAACACATGACTGTTGTTAAAACCAAGTAAATTACAGCCAACTACGTCAAGATCCCCAGAAAATAAAAGATGTAGAGAAGAAGAAGAATCACCGACTAAATCTGATACTAAAAACCTAGACTCAACATCAAGGACAAAAAAGACACATAAGAAATCCAGTGCTTAGATTCCAAAAATACATCATTTAAATCAGCAGATTCTGACCTAGCATGAAATTAGGAACATTAAATGCCACTGACCTGGCAAACGTAAAGGGCCTTGTCACTAAGGTGCTCGACAACTAACCTGATCCAAAAATCGATGGTTTGATGAAGCGACTAGACAAAATAGAATTTTTCATGGATAAGATGGAGCGGTCCAAGAACCTGAGGAATTTTGGTATCCCGGAAAGTAACACAGAAACTACCAGGAACAGGAGACTTGGAGGTTAGGCTCAGCACTTGATAACCACCACATACATGCATACATAACACATATAAAGAAAGTAAATGTCTTTGTTTAGCTTGAATGAGAATGTATGCAAAACTGCATGAGTTCAAATGTAAATAACATAAATCAAAAATAGCTAGTTATACTATGTAAACTGCGATTTAAAAAATTCACAAGATGAAATCCACTTAATGCATGAATATGGGTATACTACCGTGGAATACTGTTGATACAGGGGTGGAGTAGAGTATTATTCATAATTGTACAAATTTGTATAACGAAGCTGTAAATCACTTTTAAAAATTGTCATGCAATGACTACAGAACTAACTTTAATATACTTTTTACATCATCACATAAAAATATGTGATTAAAAATATTCCAGACGGAAATGGAACAATAATATCAAAGAACTCGAATGGTCGTTTAGATTTGTCGTCTTTAAAGACTTACTTAATCTATGCAACACATTAAAAAATATTCCAGAATACATCAGTTCAGTAAAATTTCTAACTTGTGGTGCCTAGGTTTTTCGAAACAATTATTTTGTCTTCACTTAACAAAACACGGTGTTTGAAGCCACCGTTTTTAAACGAAATTTTATTTAAAACTCCATCAAAGATTTGTTAAAAACATAAATAGATTTGTGTCAGTAAATGGCTAAATATGATCATTAATTTATAATATCTGTAAAGCAACACATGTTTTAACTTTCTTTTTGCAAATTTGATAACAAAACTTTTTTGGAATAAAAAATGCATCCAGAATTTCAGTTTAAAACATCTAAAGAGAAATCAACTTGGTTCATAAGAACCTTTAATTTTCGACAGATATACACTTTTTTCTACCGTTGCATTAATGATCAAATTTTAAGTCTAAAAAAATGGTTTTGAACTAGGAAGCTTTTGCAGCTACGCATTTCCTTCAGCTGGAAAATTTTCTCATCGTTGTCGCCACTGGAAACACAGGATCCTAAATATAGGCTTTAGTAAACTTATTGATTTTAAAAGCAAGCTTGCAAATTATCTAGGCATATAGCCCTGATTATCTGATATAAATTGAAGCCCATTTCGCTTATATCTATAAATTTCTTGAATATGCTATATACGTCGTGCAGTCAAAAAGTAGTTAAACTAATTCATCGCATTTTAATGCACTCGTAAATTAAAACAAAAGATGATGTCACCAACAACCCAAACATTACCACACAGACGCCTAATTAGTCCATTACTTTAACAGGAATCTCAAGGTTTTCACTGGAATTGATATTGCATTTTTCCCAGGAATAGTACATTAAGCAGCTGTTTTTCAATCATATCGATACATAAAAGCATAACTTGCAGTTACTTATGTTACTATTGATGAATTTGTTGCCATTTCCAACATCCTGATTTTGATACATGCAAACATACGTATCTAATACCCTCTGATGCCTTACTCATGAATGTTTCTCTTCTGCAATACATCTATTCCAGATTCAACTATTGCAGCTAAAACCTTTTCAAATTTAAACCTAAAACAATTATCCGATGTAGTACAAAAGGCATTTGAAAAATGAAACAATGGCAACGCATTGTTATCTTGTACATCAACTCCAAAGCTACTCAAGAGAAGCAAAAACTTTCGGACTAATTGCGAAAATAAATATTCATGATTTATTAGGCCTGATAAAACGAGGTTAGCAAAATTGGTAAGTCCAACACAACTTTCTTGTCTAATTTCTTCAAAGTTTTCAATGTCTCACAATTCTGGCTGACCGGATGAATTTATTCTTAAATTTTGAAACGATTCAGGTTCTAACAAGATATTCATGTAATATTGTAAACGTTCTGCACGTTCAGCTTTTTTCATAATATTACTTTGTTCTCCAGTTGTGTTGTCTTCATTTGAAAATGGCAATTCCTCATGTAAAACATTTGTTGCATATACCCGAAGTATAAGATCTGTTGCGAAAGACGACAGCAAAATCGTATTTCTATCTAATGCGTCCTCAAAACAATTCGGGAAATCCGATGTGGTTATTGCAACCGTCATGTAAGTGATTAAGTCTGAAGTGTATGCATTACGTAGCAGTAGACATCCCAATAACCAACCAAGAACCACACTTGTATTACCACTATTCACTTGGTTGGCTTTGTCATCATTTTGTTTAATGAAAACCGTTAGGTACCAGAAAAATATGGGAAAGTTTGCTCGTGAAATCCACAGCATAAAGCATACCATATAACAACTAAATATTACAATTAGCCGGCCTCCAAATGAAAATGGGGAAACAAGAGCAAATGTACTTCTTTGTTTTTCTGGCAAATATACTATAAAATATTTCAATCCGAAAACTTCGGCGCCGTAAGGACTGCAAAAGTAGCATCTATTGATAAAAGATAGGTCATACTTCCAAATTGACTTGAAGTGTATTCAAGACATAAATGAGAGGTACAGTTTATGTTTTTCTGGAACATTTCCTTGGCACAGTTATCCCAAACGCGATCACCCCAGAGGACTGGTATTTTACGTTTACTTTGTTCGTAGGGACATTTTTAAAAGGGTGTGGAGTCCATACCATTGAAATCATATTTATTAATTATTTCTGCTAATTTGCTAAATTCGCTCAAGTTTTCTTGAATTTTTATATCCGAGCAAAATAATTAAAATGAGTTTCTTTATAAAATACCAAGATAGTTCTGATTAGCGATTTTCTTTGGCTTAGGTAATATACGTTAGTTGCTTGTATGTCTATTAGTAGTATGGATGAACGAGAGAAAAACGTAGAACGAATGATAATTTGATCTAAATGCTATAGATTTTGTTCAAACTAAAATGTAATCCGGTTGATGAATTGTGAAAAGACTCGAATATGTTTCCATTCGCAAAAGTTGAATATGTAAACTCGTAAACACTGGGCTATTGCCACCTGTCAAATGTGTAAGAAACCGTTCCAGTGAACAAACAAATCTGTGCTTTGAATAATATTGGCTTTGTAAAAACGATGATGTTGTATCATATTTGAAATCATTTACTTGTATAGTTTGTGAGGTATTAATTTTATTAAACACAGGGCTGTCTTGCGAATTGTTTGCAAACTCATTAGGCATACTCTCATTTACCCATATTTTAGAAAGGTAGACGAAACTTTCTTCCGATAAACTTTCTTCCATTGTTCCATCGTAGTGAATGTTTGTACACGTCAAACCTAATCAATTAAATTAAATTTCTATTACACAATTTGAATTTATTTGATTAAACTATTTCAAGACGTAATCAAAATCTAATTCATTAAAATAATATAAGTACCTTGTACTTTTGTAACCAAGCTCATATATGTATGCTTCAGTGTTTAGCAAAGTTTTGTTGCAACGTTTTGTTTGATTAATATCGTTGCAAGTAAATTCAAATTAATTATTTGTCCAAGTTCTCAGAAATGTTGGTCCTATATTATCTTGATATTGTCACATTAGTTAGTTTTAACATACATCAAATAAATTGCTACGTCGCAAGTTATGAATTGACTACCAAATTACTAAACTCTTTTTCACCATTGGACCTCAAAAAATCAGAATTCAAAACCTTGGAGAAGATAGAAAAGAAACGTATCACATCTTACGTAGAATCACAAGGAAAAATAACCAAATACAATCGTCGGTCACTTGATTTAAATATATTGCCAATAGAAAAACTGGCACAGCATAACTGCCTCAAAGTAGCGAATAATTTCCCAGGAATGGATTTAATGTCTTCTTTCTCATTGCCAATTATTCTCAGAAGGTTTGAGCTCGCGATGTTATGGATGCAGTTTAATGTATCAGGTGTCGGAACAGAAAACGTTCAACAGATCCATTTTGTGTGGACAACACCCAATATGATACAAAATATAAACGGAAAGTTTTCAGTCCAAACGGGAATGAATGGAACCAAGGAGCCAATATACTGTCGAACTTCACAGCATTTTAATTCATTCAAATTATATACTTATTTTTCGAGTTTCTGCGTGGGATTAAATATCACATTGTTTTCATCAGCTTCGAAACCTCGGCAATGCCAAAATCAAATAGATTTACTTATGCCAGAAAATGTGTTCAAATTTGGAAAATATACAGAAATATTCGATCCGTTTACGCTATCAGCTTTTTCACTTGGAAAAAGCTCAATGTTAACCCATAACATAATTTTGAACTTCAAACCAGCATTTAAAAACCATGATAATTCTTTACTATTCTGGATTTCAAAATACACTGATTCTCAACCAACCAAAGTTGTAATGGATATATATATATCACTGCTCACATTTTCTGTTTCTGCAAAAAAGGCCAATAAATCCTTTCAGACAAAAAAATGTCGTATTAAAAGAATTCATTATATTTCGCCTTGTTATATTTGTCCTGGCTACTTGCGGTCCACCAAGTTAAATTATGGCACTTTGTCACTAAAGCACATTGAGTTACTAGACAGTATTCGAGAAAAAGAATCGTTTCCAGGTTGGATGGAACCCTTGCACGGGTCCGAAGCTACGTTTAATGTAGAGACACAAATATCGGATTTTATTGAAAAGGAACAGAGCATGTTAAAAAATCCGCTGCCGTATTTTCAGAAAATAAAAGTTCAAGACCTAGATTCTATGCGACAGCTTGCCTTTGCGTACGCATCAATTTTTAGCTTTTGTTTGGGTAATATTACTTACGTAAGTACTGAGAAACGTGATGCACTCTTTCCAAACACAAATTGGGCAGTTTTTGAGAGGGCAGGATATTTATCTGAAAGTCCATACGTATTTGGACATGCAACACTAAAAGTGCAAAACCGACTTGGAGCGCTTAGATTTGTTAGTTGTGGACACAAAGGATTAAAAACATTTCTAATTCTGTATTTTCTCTCCGTTTTTGATAATGACGTCTGGAAATTAATTGCATTTGCAATTGTTATTGTATCGGTTTGTTTTGTTCACCTTTTTGGTAAATCAAGGAGGTTTGTATCGAATTCTGGGTTGTGGTGTATTTCTAAGGTTTTGCTAGAACAAGGAGATCCTTATCCGGCAAGCATGACCGCCATTAAGCGTTTGAGATTCGTTATTTGCGGAACGCTTTTAGCAGGTGTTGTCATAAGTAATGCATTTAAGAGTACAAATGTGTACAATATCGTGAAGCCAAGACAACGGATTCCGTTTCAAAATATTACTGAATTGGTCGCGTACAAATATTCAATTTTTAGCAGGTTTTCCGATTTTCGCTATGAATATCCTGCGGATGAAATGAGCAATCAAGTTGGCAAATATTAGATTTATATTGGCACAAAAGATGGATTTAGTGTTGAGGGCTACTCAGAGATTTATATCAATTGGGATAAACGTGCTGATTTTCTGGAAGACTTGGGAGACTATTCTGGAGGAAGGTTACTAGAGACCGCCTTCAATGAAACCACAATACATCCTGATATCCCACGACTTCTAATAGAACCATTTGAATATTTTGGGCTTCTGCTTAGTTCTGGTTTAGTCAGCAAACTACATAAAAGGATATTTAGTGACTTTGACAATAATGTTGCGGAATATTACTTCTGGAAAAAACAAGAAAAATTAATTTTAGATGATTTAATAAAATGCAATAAATCTGCATGAATATTGCCGGAATACTTAGGACATCATCAAATGTCGAGAGAAGTGACTAATTTAGGAAAGCATTCAGACGTGGGAATTATTGCTCTTACTGAGCCTAACCTTGATTTTTTTTATCGAGGATTGGTACCCATTTCAATTTACAAAAGATGTTCATGGGTTATCAACTCAAACTTGTTCGAGTGGTGGCAAAGGTTAATCAATAAGACCCATTTAGTTAATGCAAACTCTAATGAGCCTCCGACAAAACCCAACATATACGGAAATATTCAGCTCATATTTTATCTGCTGGGTCTTGGTCTTGTATTTGCAACAAGTTGTATGGTTTTAGAACTTCGAAGAATAATTTATAATTTTATTAGGAGGAGTATTGCGGTTTCATATGGTATTTTAAGGCTAGTTGTAAAAACTATTATGCAGAAAATGTACCAACTTTTTAGAAAATTTAATTGTGTAAAATATCGTAATTATAAAGTGTTAAGTTTATTTTAATTTATTTACTTTGCTAAAGCTGTAATAACAGTATTTATGAATTTTAATGATCATTAAAGTATTTGCTAAATCAGATCGTCGTTCCTCTATTCTACCAAATATTCTTACCGAAATTGTTTTTTTTATCTGGCAATCCAGTTGTTAAAACTCTCCTAGAGGACACAATTAATAACATTCGAAAATTGCAGCACTTCATTCTACATAACAAAATGAATCTAATCCAATTGGTGTATGTAACATATCGTCAGAAAATAAATTTTTAACATAAACCTCATAACATCAAAGTAATAAATACAACTGAATCACATGAGCCTCACGTATGCGATTATGCCATGAAAACAAAACAGTCAAACTATTTTATATTAGTGGTAGCATACAACAAGATATCTTTAAAGTTTAAACCGATATTAAAATTTCTGTACGAACCCAAAACCTGGAATGTATTGACCACGAAGGACTAAAGCTTTAAGAATAAAGTACCAAAGTGCTGGATCACTTAAAAATATAATCTAAAGTGATATGTAAATAATGGCATTTGCATAACTATTTTGCTATTTATAAAATATAATTTGAAACGTTTTTACTACCCGCAGTAATACTTGACCAAACAAGAACCATGCATCTTTTAATACCCTATATATGAATTCATGTAGCTCAAAAACAATGAAAATCATTGCCACTGTCATTCCAACGGGTAGTATCAAAAATATTATTTGAATATTCCCCGACATGGTTGGTTTCACCGGCGGCTCATTTACTGTTCGCCTTACAAGATCCGTCCTATTAACTAAATCAGACCACCATTTTAATATTCCAGAGCTAGAAACTGAAGCAACCCTCTGAATTAAAAAAGAGGGCATTGCGCCTCCAAAGTGTAAATTTAGGTATGGATTAAAATGCGTGTTAAGCCCAACATCCGAATGCTTGCCTAATTGGTGAAGTATTCGGGTCAGTTGTTGTGCTTGATAATCAGGCAAAATCCATGCTGTTTTGTTGCATTTCTTTAAGTCGTCCAGGATAAATGTGTCTTGTTCTTTCCAAAACTCAAAAGATCTAACGGACCGTATAAAAGTTTTTGTATCCATTAGACCAATACGAACAAATGGGCGTAACAAGTTAAGTGGCTTAACAATAACGCTGTACAATCCTAAATGCGGCGTTGTATTGTTCAATAGATATAAAGCGTCCTCTTTTTCCTTTTGAATTAAATTCTTGGGTGCGTTCCTAATAGTAAACATGTAAAAGTTTGTTTCAAGTTGAGAATTGAACAAGATTTTTTTATCGTTTGTATATACCTTAAGGTATTTGATTTCATCGATATTACCAATTACCGCACCTGAAGACTCGTTATCAAAACTTTCTAAAAAATATCTAATTTTGCCTAATTTACTGTACACGCTATATTCATGCAATAACAGCTCCTTAATTGTACTAAATTTCAACGGCTGTTTAGGCAAAACAATGCTATACACATTCGTACTTTTGAAAGCATTGCTAAGCACTATTCCTGCCAAAAGTGTTCCACAAATAATGAACCGAAAAGATTTGGACTTATTTAATCTCTCCGGAAATGGGTCCCCCTGCTCAAGTACTATCTTTATCAGGCATATTATTTTATTCAATGAATAAAACGGGCGTTGGCTTCCTTCGAGTAGATTCATGGCAACTGTAAGTGCCACCGCTACAACTAACATCCATTTCCATATACTGTTTTCAAAGACGGACACAACTTTTTGAAATTGTAAAGCTTCCATTCCTCTTGAACCACAGCTGACGAAACGGAGGGATCCAAATTTATTTTGAAATTGCATGGCTACATCTTTGTTGTCAAAGAGAGAGTCTGTCATAATTACTCTTCTTGGCAATAATCGTGTTGAGTCGGGGTAAAGTGCTGGCCCGTGGTTTGTATAGTTACCAAGCAAATGTTTGAATACTAATGCAAAAGCAAATGCAAGAATTTTAACTTTATCTGAATACTTTGATTTTATTTTACGAAAGGTTTTTAATGAACCTGTGAACCATTTTGGACCAGCCATTGAAAAATAATCTATTTGTTTGCACAGAGAAAATTCCTTTCTACTTGAAGCGTAGCAGTTTACTTGTCCATACGACAGGTTGTCTAATCGTTTTTGATCTGATGCCAATTTTATAAATGACATTGTATTTTGATTCATTGAAGCGGATGACATAAGAGAAGAACAAGTAATGCAATGGTTAATCCAATTCAAAGCTAAAATATTACATGCGATTTCAAACATATACGCGCTCTTGATCCTGCTGCATCCAACTTTGCCATTTAAATGTACGCTATTTTGCGAAGAGTATCCTGTTTTAAAAATTTCAAATCCCATACTCGTTTCTGAATACTTAAAGTTTGAAATCCAGTTCAGCAAATCAGTTGACTCAAAGTCTTCCGTTCTCTTTAAATCCAAAAATATATGAACCTTTGGTCTTGTGCTAGGCATGAACATGAATTCATAAATGTCACAATCGTCGTTATCGCAGTAATCGTATCGAAAGAATCCCGGAAAATTATGATTTTTTACCAAGTGTTCTGGCATTAACAGGCTCACTTGAATTTCACATTGCCATGGCCTAGACTTCAAAAGAAACTTCTCGTGATCTAAGTCGACACAAAATGCGACGTTGTTCCTGTTCGCGGTCAACGGAAAATAAAAGCTTGAAATGGGACAGTTGTGATATATGCCTTTCGTTAAATATTGAGTAGAAAAGTTGCTATTTTTGAAATAGTTCTTTGTTGGCATCAGTACTTGATCCAAATATTCCAAATACCGTCCTCTTAAAGACATTTTTCTGTGGCTAAACCCTAGTTCAAGTTTTCGAAGTAATGCAGGTACGGCCCTTTTCTGTTCGATATTCACACTTTGCCAGTTGTCAATTACTATTAGACAGTGATCGTCCTTGAATCCTTCCAGCAAAGTAAAAAGGTTTTCCAAATTCAGTGGAATCACTTCTTCTGGTTTTTCTAGCCCAAAGTTTTCTTGCACTTTTGTAACCATTTTGAACTGGTTATTTCCAAGATGATCCTCTTTTATGGAAAATTCGTTTGGATTTAAAGCATCCACGCTTACAAATCTATACAAATAATGCACATTTCTTTCGCCATGTACAGCTTCAATCATTTTGCAAGTGGCAAAAAACGCTGTAGCACACAGTAGAAAATCGAGTAAATTCGTTTCCATTTTTAAATGGTTGACGTAGCCAATAATTAATCCTTAAGGTTGAGACTGGATTCCTTACTTATTTGAAAAATATTTACCTAAGTTATTTAGCAAAAATTAACCCGTCAGCAACGCATGTTCCACACGTCGTGAAGCCAAATTTTAAAAAGTTTATTTAAAACTTGTGTAGTAAACTATGCTATAATACTTGGATTCATTGTGAAGTATTTTAGACATGTGTTAAAGTTTTCAGCTGATAGTTAGATTGGATATAATGGACAACTGAGTAGAGTAGAGTTTGATAAAAAAAATCCCGAATTACACAAGCTTGACAAATGTGACATATAAGTGATTATATAAGTGGGCTTATAATACGTTATATAAAAGAAGGTGTGAAACTACCAGGTACTAGTTTGCAACATTGCACACGTTGTTACGGATTTTAATGCGAGATTGATAATCTAAACTCGTACTTGTTTATAACTATTTCTTTTATAATGTGATCTATTTAATTAAATTTTAATGTGGTATTATATAATCCGTATTTAGTGGATCTTTTTATTTATTTAATTAAAATATATAACGTTACGCCTATAGATAAAATGCTTATAAGAGATGAGAAATTTTTGATATGACGATTTAAAGACAAATGGTATAAATGCATATATGTATGTTAGTATTTAATTTATGTACAATTACTGCTAATCCTTCCACTCATAGCAAAATTGTAGATTCGTTTATATAGACAACTAGGTATTATTAACTTGATAAAAGTGTAATTTGAACGACCGGATGTTTTCCATTTTAGTTTTTGTTATACAGTTATAATTTAAACTTGGTTTTCAAATTAAACACTTAAAATATTTGGTCATTCAATCATTTGTGTCACACAAAGTTTTTTTAATTTTTATTTTCAAATTTATCGATGGAATATATGTTTTCCCACAACTTTACTTTCTATTCTGATTTAAATGTTCAAGACATCCACTTCCACCAAAATTAATAATATGAAACTGTCGCACATGCAAATAGCAAAGCAGTGATGTACAGTTTATTCTGCTTAGAAATAACAGGATTAAACACAGACGCCAATAATCGTATACTGAGTTTTACTTGGCCTTGATGTTTCCAGCGGGCAAACATCTGCTGGCAATTTACGAATCATTTTTACGTTATGTTGGTTTAATTATGTTTATTGGTCAACAAATTTATTTATTTATTTTGATATGGATGTTGATTGAAATGGGATGTGGGTAGTTGACTACGCAAGATATTATTATGATGGCGTAAGCTGGCTTGAAGAAATGGGACCTAGTGTGGATGTGGGTGTTGGTACGGATGCGGATGCTTGTGAGGACTTGGGTGTGGGTGAGAATGTGTTTGTGGGTGCTGCTGAGTGTGTGGATGTTGCGCGTAAATGGGTTGTTGACGACTGGTAATATAAAACAAAGGTTTTTTCCCCTTTGCGTTTTCGTTTTGGTGGTGGATGGAGGGTAAGCTTTAAATTTGACGGTGCAAAAGGAGTTGATGTGTAGTGATTTTGGTGGATGTATGGTTTTAGATACCATTGTTTTTACCGGGGATCCCATAAGTTTTTAGTGTTCATTCCTTTATTAATTAGCTGAGGGCAATCTGGCGCTAAACGTGCTAGTGCGGCTTACTAATTTGGAATTTGTCCGGATCACCTTGGAAGTCACTGGAAAAAGCAGAAAAGGTGATAGGGGACATCTGTTGTTCACTTAGTTTAATGCTCTGAGATGATTTATCATCCCTTGCGCTTGTACTGGATCATGGCTGGTGTAGGTTAATATGTACGGGAGTTTCGATGAGGATAATAATTTGTGATAAAACTCTTTGATTGTAAGAGGTAATGCTGATCCAATTCTTCATTGGTGTCAGATGTTCAATGGTCCGGAGGTGAAGTTAGGTCTCCCATGATTTAGATTTTGAAGAGAGTATGAGTGAATAAAAAGTCCTGGAGATTAGCACCGTTATCATTTCTATGTGTCGAGAATTCCTGGAACTATTCACTTATGCTGGAGAAAGGAGATTCCTCAGACTTGTGGTGAATGTGGGTGCCGTGGTGGCGGAGGTATAATGAGAATGTTGTGTTGGTGTGATGGATGGTCGGAAAAGGGCTGGTAGAGTCGGAAATAGACTCGCACGTTGAACTCTGTGCAACTCTAAGGGGCGATAAACTGCTCTCGGGTTTACCCTGGTCCCAGGTATCATGAAAAAATGGAGTGGGAAGTAGTGTAGGATTAGGAAGAAGAAATGTCCGTCTTGTTGTTGGTGGAGGAGGAGATGAAGTACGGTGATGAATAATTGGTTTGATTACTGCATTTGGGCGCTGAGGTGGTGAAGTTTGTGTGGATTTGTCGATTTTAGTTGTGAGTTGTGTGATGGGATGATGGGATTCACTGGGTTTTTTCTTGAAAAGGGTTAGATCCATAATTTACTTTAATTCTCAACTTGATACCTCAGGGTGCAGCAAATTACGGACGACCTGAATATTTGTTAACGTACTACCCGGGAAAATTTGTTCTTCTTGTATTATTGTGGTCATTGTTGGGGGAGAGGAAGAATCGAATGTATTGTCAACACTACACTATCAGATGATAAGGGTAGAGATAATGATGATGGTGACAAAATGTAAAAAAATGAAACAAACTGGCTCGGCTTATGTGAATAAAGTACTGCGGAGTCCTAACTGCTCAAGTAAAATGAAGAATAGTGTTGTTTCTTTGTTTTTAAGAATACGTGAGAATATGAGAGTTCGAAATGTTATAATGTGTGTGAAAGAAGAGTGTCGGTGACATCTAATTTCGATTTTATTTTTATGATTTTGTATTCAAAAGAGAAGGACGCTTAGACAAGGAAAGAAATATTGTATACGACAACCGTCTCGCTCAATATCAAAAGTCAAAACTCAAAGCATGAAAACCGTAAAATCCATAATATGTACGATTGACGCATTGCTGCATACGTTTAAGGAAATTTATGTTTATGGCTTGGCGGTACACCACTTCGCCCAACATTGAAAGAAATTCTGTGAAAATATGTATGAATTGGTTGAAAGAGAATTTTGGAATTTTTAGAAATAAGTTGTTTCTGGGATAAGGATTAGTAATGGTAGATTTTTAGCTTGGTAAGGCGTGCGAAGGAAGACCCGCAGACATCATCTTAATACTCATCATCGTATTACTTATATGCCACATCATCATGCTGGGGCATTGACCTGACTACCCAAATCAGCTGAATAAGCCGCTGATTGTGCAGTTGCACAAGGAAACCTGAGGTTCACTCAGTACTTCCACATCACATCATGTTTCTAACACCCAAATGCTTAAAATATTGCATTTTGATGAATTCTAAAAGAATTGCATTTATATATTTTTAACTGCTACATATAAGGTGTTTACTAATCATGGGATTTAGCAAAGGTCATTAGCAAACAGAATTGCGGATACCAAAATTAATAGGACGAATAATATCGAAACAGCCAACAAATCAACCATTTTCACGGGAGTCTCCACAATTCCTTCAGATTTGACATCACATTTTTCCGTTGAATAAAATGTGAAGCACTTATTTTTGACTCATAGTGACGCATAATAGGTAAATGGTATCTTCCCAACATTTCCATCATCTGGACTAAATCTTGAGAGAAAGTATCTGATTTTGACTTCAGTTATTCTGAAAGGATTGCGTTTATGTTTAACTAACTAGGGTTGTAAAAAAGTGCCGCTCGCAAATCAGCAAGTGAATAGTTAATTCTGGGTCTTTGTTACGTAAATTATGAATCTGGAATCCTTTTCACGTAAAACTAACAAGTAGCTTTATATCTAGCAATTTAAATCTTTCTAAAGAAATTCACAATTAGCTCTGGGCGGCATCTAGCTAACATAATCAGTGAATATGCGTCACAAATGCTCATTATAGAAAAGGCAGATACAAACGTAATAGTTTCTGACCATTAAATTAACGAAATAAAGCTTATAAAATTCAATATAGCACCCCGGTCTAAACGTGCACAGTAATAAAAATCGAGCTTGTAAATCTTTTTGCTTATTTTCCCACAAAACGAATTTCAGATTCGTAATTTACGAGTAAAGATGAGCTTAATTTGACAAATTACTTGCGGATTGGCGAGGGGATTTTTTTTGAGTTTTTGTGTAGGTATTATAGCCAGAAACAGTCTATTATAAACATTATTTCTGTTTCCATAACCAAGTTAGCGCTTTGATTTATATATTAAGCTACTAATAAGCATCCCCTACTCATTCCAATTATTAAAAACTGTTCAACGCTTAAACGCTTAAAATATATTTTTATGTGGTTCGTCGTATAGCTTCGGTCAGAAACGATAAGGAATTGTATTTCTAACCATTCGACACCCCTGGATTATCCCTAGAACAAGTATGCATGATAGGATGGGTATCAAGTAATTCATTGTTGGTGTTAATATTAATTGTATTTTTTAACAAAAGAGAGACAAACAAAAGGGTTGGTTTTTTTGTCACGTAATATTTGTCTGATAATTTATAAGTTTACAGTTTACATACATACAACTAACAAGGCGTACTTCAATTGACGAAACACTTTGAAATAACCGCTTTGCGGACCAAGTTTATTATATGATATTATTTCATGTTACGATCAGACCAGGAAAGGATATCTCAGAAGCGGACAATCACATGATGTGTCTCACTTACTGAATGCAGTCGGCGTCAACGGTTACTTTTTTTTTGAATTTTTGGAGAGAAATAGCGATAGTGAACTCGAATACTTCATATAATTACGGGGATTTAGTAAACAGCATCTCTCTGATTAGTCTGATTATACTCACAATTTCTCTCCAAAAATTCAAAAAAAAATTAACCGTTGACGCCACCTGCATTCAGTAAGTGAGACACATTATATGATTGTCTGCTTCTGAGATATCCTTTCCTGGTCTGGTTACGGCTTGAGGTAAACAAATAAATAAATAAAATCGGTAATAACGAAACACATGTGAGCTGTAAATGGAAATTTTTGTTCATGATATTCGCTTTTAACCAAAGTACTTTAAAGGCGTGTTCTCGAAATGAAAATAAACGTTATAAATAAAAGTTTAGTATCATAACAGGCGAGGAACAAAATATGTTGTGTAATGAGTAAAAACTATTGGACGGTTTTAATAGGTTAATTGTAACTGGATATGCTAGTGCTTGAGTTGATAACTTCGACTACGAATAATCGTAAGCTACTGGTCATAAATTTAACTAATAAAAACGCTGCAAATACATTAAGCGAATAATATCACAGCTATTAATGTAAAGACCTTACAGATTGTTCCTGAACGAATATAGAATAGTTAAACATTTGAAATAGAGAACTTATTGTAGCAATCACGTTATATTTAAGGGGTGCTTCGGTATTTACTTTTGTTAAAACAATTATTGACTAGCTAAAAAATTAAATGATATAAAAGAAGAGAATTTGTATTTTTTACTCAAATGCTATTAATACGTTATGGTTGACTGGGCTTGGTGAAAGTTTGGCCTTGTTAGATTTAACGCTAAATTTGGGTAAGGTAATATTGTGCTACGTTTAAAGCCAGGTACGAGCAAAAATCTGTTGGGGAAGGTTTAAAGCTCAATGCAAATAATGTTCGGTTTGGTTAGCCTTGTATTAGAAGTCTTTCGACAAAGGCTAAACCATTTTTCATCTAAGCTAAACTTCTATGTATAGTGTTTTTAGGGTTTCAATTTGTGGGCTATCGTATACAAAAGTAAAAAAGCAATTCAAACTAATTTAAATTTGTGGCTTAAAAAATAGTTGAGTGCTTTTCTGGGCCTTTTTGTATATCAAACTGAGGGTTTATAAATAACAAATTACACTAATTCGCGCGACAGCTGTGTATCAAACAAGTTTAGGAATGGATCGAATTGTGTTATTTATTTGAAACCCGCCGATCTACATCTAAATTTGAATAGTACTAAATACACCCGTGGCCAAAACGCACATATACAGACAAATTACTTGGAATAATTATAAAATCGTATTTCTAAACCGATTTTCCCACTTCAGTTTTTCGTATTTTGTTGTACCAAACATTTTTAAATTTTTCTACCATCCGCATTGATGAAAGGACACGAAAGCAAGTTTTGAGCACACCAAATATGTATCTATGAGACTCAAAAATAAAGAAAATCAGTGCAACTGACAATCCCGATGCTAGCATTATAAATATTATTTGAATATTTCCAGACATGGTTGGTTTTACTGGAGGTTCACGTTCTTTACGCCTCACAAGATCAGTCCTGTTTATTAAAGTGGACCACCATTCCAGCAATCCCGAGCTAGATATTGAGGACGCTCGTCGAATTAAGTTTGATGGCAATGCTCCTGTAAAATAAATTGTTGTGGTTTGTTTAAAGTATGCATTAATATCAACATCAGAGTGCTTGCCAGATTGGTAGAGCATTCGAGTCAACTCTTGTGCTTGATAATCTGGCAAAATCCAAGCAGTTTTGTTGCATTTTCTCAAGTCGTCCGCAATGAAGTTTTCCTGACCTTTCCTAAAGTCGACCACTTCAAGTACAGACCCAACCTTTTTCATTTCTAATAAACCGATCTGGACTAGTGGGCGTAACACGTTTAATGACTCTACAATAATGTCGTATATTCCGAGATGCGGCCCAATGTTACTCGAAAAATATGATGTTGAATTGTATTTTCTCAATAATTCTTTCGGCGTCTCACTAAACATATAATAATAATGATCGATCTCAGTACTACCAATGGAGATAACTTGTTTGTCCTTCGTTACAACGTTAAGGGCTTGGTACCTATATACAATCGGTTTGTGTTCGAACGTACTATCAATTACAGCTCCTATAGTCTCTGGTATATCGTCGAAGTCTTCTAGAATATAAAACCTTTCAACTAGTCTACTGTACACTGTGAAACCATGCTGTAATAGTTAGATAGATAGATAGTTTTATTTCCAAATTAATGGGATGTTTACAGATAATCAGAAACATATACTTCTGCTCTTCAT